>MU225022.1:1923845-1939299 GCA_018584345.1 Thuja plicata | reverse complement strand
GAACAATGAAAGGTTAATTTACCGAGTAACAGTAATATATATTGAAGACATCTAAGGGACTTGTGGATTTATTTTTGTAGTAACTGATTCACCCCTCCCCTCTCAGTTACTCCATCCATATTTCCAATAGAACTAGCCCTAATCTCTAAAGAAGACATCAGAACTGATTGGATCATTGATAATGGATGCTATCATCACATGACAGGTGATAAAGACAAATTTGTTCAGTTAGACAAGTACAAAGGTGGTATGGTCAGATTTGGAGATAACACTCCAAAACCTATCATAGGTAGAGGTTCTATCACCTTGGATGGAAAGAACAAGACAGATGATGTTCTATATGTTGATGGACTTCATCATAATTTGCTAAGTGTTGGACAACTACTTGACAAAGGTTATCATTTAGAGTTCAAAGACAACAAGTGCATTATTAACAACAAGGATGGAGACATGATTGCATCAGGCTCGAAAACAAAAGGTAATATCTTTTAGCTTAACTCTGATGTAAGTTGCTTTGTTGCAAAAGTGGATGACAGTTGGTTATGGCATAAGAGACTTTATCATATCAACTTTGACAATATAGTAAAGATCAGCAATGTTAAAGTAGTTAGAGACCTACCAAGTATTGCAAGACCAGTTGACACAATATGCAGGGAATGTGTTATGGGAAAGCATGTGAGGAGTTCTTTCAGAAGCAAGAAGAACTCAGCTGAGAACAAATTAGACCTAGTACATACAGATTTGTGTGGTCCTACTCAAATAAGATCACACTATGGAGAAAGGTATTTCATTTTGTTTGTTGATGATTTTTCTAGGGTGATGTGGGTTGCATTCTTAAAAGAGAAGTCTGAAGCCTTTGAGAAGTTCAAAATATTTAAAGCTAAATTTGAGAATGAATCAAGATTAAAACTGAAATTTCTGAGATCAGATAGAGGAGGAGAGATAACATCTAATCAGTTTTATGACTATTGTGAAGAGCATGGTATTAAAAGATAGTTGAGTGCACCTAGAACCCCTCAATAGAATGGGATTGCAGAAAGGAGGAACAGTATCATACTTGATACAGTGCACACTATGATGATTGAAGGAAAAGTTGCACACACCTATTGGAGAGATGCAGTGAACATAGCAGTATATACTATCAACAGAACCCAATTGAAGCCAGGCATGGATAAGACATCCTATGAACTTTGGTTTGGCAATATACATACAATAAAGTATTTCATAATCTTTGGTAGCAAGTGCTACATCAAGAGAGATGATGGAGTTGGTAAATTTGATGCTAGAAGTGATGAAGGTATTTTCCTCGGTTATTCTACTAAAAGAAAAGAATATAGATGTTTCCATTTGAGATTTAAAAGGATAATTGAAAGCACGCATGTTAAGATTGATGAAAATTTTATGGTTCAAGAAAGATACTATGAATATGCACCTATGATTGAGGATGAATCCAGACCTAGCAATAAAGATACTATTATTGAAGAAATGTTTGATTGCATTGATGTCTCATGCAATGACCCTAAATCAAGCATAGAAGAATCACAGATTATAGAAGAACAAGACACACCTAAGGTTCCAAAATTCACATCTAGATACCACTCTAAAAATGACATCATTGAAGATCAGAGTAGCAGTGTTTTGACAAGATCAAAAGCAAAAGGTCTAGAAATGGATGAAGAGATATGTTTATTTTCACAAAGTGAACCCTTAAGTGTTGAAGATGCTTGTAATGATTCTGATTGGAAGAATGCAATGAAAGAAGAATTAGATCAGATAGTCAAAAATGATACATGGGAATTGGTCCCTAGACCTAGTGACAAAAATGTGATTGGAACTAAGTGGGTATTCAAAAACAAAATGAATGAAGATGGGACAGTAGTAAGAAATAAAGAAAGATTGGTATGCAAGGGATATGCATAGAGAGAAGGAATAGACAACACTAATACATTTTCCCATATGAGCAGACTAGAAGCCATAAAATTGTTCTTGGCATATGCAACAGTCAAAGACTTCAAAGTATATCAAATGGATGTAAAATAAAATTTTCTGAATGGAGATTTGAATGAAGAAGTCTTCATTGAATATCCTAAAGGATTTAGTCTTTCACATGAGTCAGACATGATATGCAGATTGAAGAAAGCACTTTATGGTCTTAAACAGGCCCCAAGAGCTAGGTATGAGAGACTTGATGGTTATCTTACCAAGATTGGATTCAAGAAAGGAGCAGCAAATTATAACCTATTCAAAAGAGAAACACCTGATGGATTATTGTTAGTTGCTATATTCGTTGATGACATTATCTTTGGGGGTAATGATAAGCTCAGCAAAGCATTTGCAAAAGAAATGCATAATGAATTTGAAATGAGTATGATTGGTCCCATAAAATAATTTTTGGGATTAAATGTAAAGCAAACAAATAAAGGTATATTCATAAATCAGTCTAAGTATGTGAAGGAAATTTTAAAGACTTTTCAGATGGATGATTGTAAACCAGTATGCACTCCCATAATAATAGGAAGCAAGCTTTCAAAAGATGATGACTCCATAGCAGTTGATAGGACATTGTACAAATCTATGATTGGTAAACTCATTTATCTAACTCAATCTAGACCTGACATATCTAATGCAGTTGGCATTGTTGGAAGATTTGAAACTGAACCCAAGAAGAGTCACCTAATGGCAGTCAAAAGGATATTCAGATATCTAAAGGGAACTATAGACTATGGTTTATGGTATCCTAAATCAGAGAATGTAAAGCTTCATGTATATACAAATGTAGATTAGGCAAGTTGTATTGATGATAGAAAGAGCACTTAAGGAGGAGAATTATTCCTTAGAGACAAGTTGGTTTCTTGGATAAGCAAGAAGCAAAACTATATTTCTCAATCCACAGTAGAAGTTGAATATGTTGCAGTAGCATTGAATTGTTCAACTATGGTTTGGATCAAGCAGATGGTTAAAGACTTTGGCATTCAGGTTGATTATCCTATTGTTATTCATTGTGATAATACTAGCACAATCAAGATGTCTAAGAACCCTATCATGCACGCAAACACAAAACACATAGAGATCAAGTACCATTTCTTAAGAGAGAAGGTTGAAGACAAAGAAGTGAAACTAGACTATGTGAGCACCAAAGAATAGTTGGTAGATATTTCACAAAGCCCTTATCAAAGGATACTTTTGAGTATCTCAGGGAGAAGTTGGGAGTAATTCCCTCTCCTAAGTCTATTTAGAAAAAATAGCAAAGACATCAGTCATTAAGTGACTGATGAATGGTTGACTACTCTACTTTTGGAGTAGTACCTATACCTAAAAATACTATGGCACCCTTTACCATTGATGTCAAAGGGGGATTATATAGTAAGGAGGAGTATGTACTAAAGGGGAGCATATACTCTGGGGGAGTATATACTTAGAACAAAAACACAGACAGAAAAACTATAGCAGTTTAGAGAAATCTTTGATGAGGATATTGAGAAGATTGTAAAAGAAAGAGGACACCATAAATAGAGGATGTTTTTGATATCATATGTTGCCATCAATGTCAAAGGGGGAGATTTTTGGAGATTTGATTTAGAGCAGTTGATTGATTGTACGTTTGTCATTGATGACAACATATAATACATAGTAATAATTTTGTATGAACTTATCTGAATGATGACATGAAGAATTGCATGGATAGATACATGTTAACATTTTTATTATGTTATTTCCATACACATAGACCCAGATATGATGTTTCAGTAAAGTTATACAATTTTGTTATTGGCAGTTACAGTTCTGGAAGTATAACGGTTTAGGGTCGATGTATATAACATGTTTCATGAGTTGCACCTATCTTCAGGATATGCATGTGTATATGCATGATTAATTATGAGTTATTGATATAAATCCAAAGGTGCTAAACATGTTTCAAGATGATTGCAAAGTTATGGTTAATTTGGTGAGGTTGACTCGGTGAAGTGTCGCATCTGTTCAGCATTGACTTGCGTGGACTTAATATTGTTTGTGTGCTTAGTTAAGCTGAATAAGATATTGATAAAGTTTTTCTAAGAGCTAACATGACCTTCTATTTTGGAGAAGATACTTATAGTAGTTCAATTGTGATACGCCAAGTGTGAATGATACGAAAAGGAAGAAAGATGTACAGAGCAGATCACTAGAGTTGGTTCATTCATCAAGGGTCTATGTGAAGAAGAAGTGAAAGATTGTAATACACTGTAACTGATTGAGATAGAAAATCTACTCTATAGTTCATCATCATATATAGTGCATATCTATTATTTAGAAGGTTGTAGCCTTCACCATCAAGCAGTGAGCTTTTGGACAATGAGTCCACCACCCCTAACAGGGTTATTTGTAAAAGACTTCTAATAGGGTCCAACCCTTAACCAGGTCACTATACTTATTTCATTGTATTGCACAACTCCTAATAGGGTTGAAATATCTTCTAACAGGGATTACTACAAACAAGTATAGTTTATTGTGGGTGCTAATTCCCACCGGGGTTTTTACCATTTGGTTTCCACGTAATCAAATTATGTGTTTAGTACTATGTTATCTGATTATGAATTTACTTTGTTGTATACTAAAGTTAAATAAGTAAAAAGAACTGAATTTATTGATAATTGATTCACCCCCTCCCTCTCAGTTATCCTTTGGGACTATTCTAATAGAAGGTGCACATCAAAATTGCAGAGCTTCAACTGTATTCTATCTAACCTTTCTCAGATACATACTACCTAAATAAATCCCTAAAAAAACAAAAATACATCAACATCAAGAAGGTGCATATCAAAATTATAGAGCTTCAAATGCAATCTACTCACCCCTACCTAGATACATACTACCCAAATACATATAGAGAGTTGCAAAATAAGGAGTTTCAAAATGCATTTTAATGACCCCTGCCCTAATTAAATTTACACAATTGTATATAGAACCACAAAATTTTCAAATTATCCTCATGTGCTAATCAAATTTACAATAATTTGTATATAAAAAATCACTTGGGATATGAAGAAGAAACCAAAAAAGTCAAAAAATCATAGGGGTACTGAACCACCCCAATCTCAAAGTCCATGCCCATCCCCATTCCCAAGACCACTCCCATGACCATGACCATGACCTTGGACCACCCTAATTCCATGTTCATTCCCATATCCATGACCATACAAATGCCGCCACTCTTGCATCTCCATCCTGATCTCAGACATGAAAAACCTGAACAGGTCTTGATTCAACTACTCCCTGGGAACACCAACAAAAATGACAATATATTAATCACGTACATAATGTACAATATGATCCTAATACATCTGGGAAAATTCACTCCTGACAGGAATTTTTTCAAGTGTCCAGTGTAGAAGAAAACAATACAAATGGTTTGGAACACCTGGGAATCCAAACCAATCACTATAATCAACCATATAACCACAACCCGAAAAGACACTTTCCATAATTTTTTCCAATGCAACTCATCATTTTAGGCACACACATCTCTGCATAATCCTAATCACCTTCACCCATGGGCTGAAAGAAAACCATATACATGTAATAGAAACAAAATATAAGTGTTTGTGTGAAAGTGAATCTACAATGTGAAAAAATCACACCTTAATAGGGTCCTGACCAAAATCAAGGATCATGGGTTGCTCATTGTGAACACATTCTCTAGCCTCTACTTAGAAACAAAGTCCCAGAATGCCATCTATAGTTTGAGGGGTTTGAAAGATAAATTTACTTCCATATGTCCATGCACCACCTCCACATTGTGGTAACAAATATAAATTTCAATGACAAAAAACAATTCCCAACAACATACACTCAACAAAAGGAAAGTCAGTCACTACTCTAAAATAGGAATGAATATCTCTCTAAAACTCTAATAACATTTAATGAAAATGTAATTAATGAAATGTGTGTGAGGTTATACATCTGTCACCTTGATGTGCCAAATAATGTGTGTGAGGTTATACATCCAACACCTTGATATGCTAAATTATGCATGTGAGGTTATACATACATCACCTTGATATGCGAAATTGAAGCTCCATAAAAAAGGGTCACTTCATGTTCATAGAAAATTGAATCAATTAATAGATCTGACATTAATGACCACCAATTTACTCCATTATTTTGGTCACCAACCTCCACTTCACTCAACTTCCCACCTCACTCAATATTCACCACTTCATCCCTGTAGAGGGGTCATTTCGGTTGCCAACATGGAGAACAAATTTGCCATTACATATCCCTCCATGTATATATGAGATATTTTAAAATTGGAAAAATGCATCAACTTTTTCTAGATAATGGAAATAAACTAACAAGATAATTTTTATAACATGACCATCATATATAGTTAAAACAAGTGAGTCAAATATCTATAATTTAATTAAATTTGACAACATCCATCCTGAACAGTAAATTAAAATCATCATATGTAATAATATCCATCCAAAAATCATCAACCATTTTCAATAAATATAAATTGAAAAGTCAATACTGATAAGATCATAATCATATATAACTAAAACAAGTGAAAGTCCAATATGCTAGTGATCAAAAACATGTCAAAATGATACATTTCTAATAGTCGACATAAGTAAAAGTGATTCTTGTACAAATGATATAAGAAAAAAATGATAAATTATAGAAATTAAAAATGATACAAGTGAAGATAATCCATGTCCAAATGATATAAGTGAAAATGATACATGTCAAAATGTATCAACTCAATAATATGATACTTTAGGTTGTGAAAATGGTACATATGATAGTAACCATGAAAAGAGGCATCATAACAATATATCAATAATGATCCATGGTGCAGTCTATATCACCATGAATGTCATTGCTACGTACTACAAGAGACTAGTTCATTGTCATCATTTTCGACATCATTATCATCACCACCATGGTCTTCATCAACATGATCATCACTGTCATCATCAACATTAGTTTCTTTTGTATCTGCATCATCATCATCCACTACCATGTGATCTGGACTAGAACCAACATATTATTGATCTGTATCATGAGGATCATCTTCATCTTTTGAAAGACTCAAGTTCTACAAAATAAATGTTTTAATAAAAATTTATTACTTATTCAATGCGATAAAATAATTTTCTATTATATATCCAATATTAAACAACATATGAAACAAAATCATAATCATATAATATGAATCAACAACTAAACTAGACTAAAATAGATAACATAAATATATTTCTTAGCAAAAAAATAGGAAGTTAATATGTTCTACCTTGTTTTTTTTCTATGTTACCATAAGGGTGTCCATTACCTTAAGTCTTAGAATTATCTACTTTTTGTGTTCACATGATGGTATGTATTGAAGATTTATTCAGAATGCACACTTATGTCATAAGACTACCCTCTTGAGCTTGTCAAGCTTGAGAGTGAAGAATGTTGTTCAAGCCTTGTCAAATTGGTGTTTTCTTTTCCTATAGGAAAAATCTCCAACAGTTCCAATGGTTGCAAGAAGAGTCACAGAATATAGTTCCAGTTGCTACCAGAATAGTCAGAGAACAGAGCTCCAAAGGCTATAGGAATAGACATAGGAATAATTTCCAATGGTTGTAGGAATAGTCATAGAAGAGAGTTCCAAGGGTTATAGGAACTATCAAAGAAGGGTAGTGGTCCCATAATAGTGTGTCCCACTTTTTTGAAAGTCCTAGTTTTTGCTAAAATTGCACATTTTTAAGAAAATATGATGATTTAAGCCTTGAGAGGTCCCATGTGAAGGAGTAAATTAAAAATGGTTAGATAAAAATCCTCTTGGATCAAACTCAGTTTGGTATAATCTATTTACTCCTCATTTACACCTATAACCGAGTCCCATTTGCACCCATCAAATTGCTGTCAAAAAAACATCTTGGCATTAAATTTTTGCGGGATTAAATGAATACATTTGACAAACCCAAATACAGGATGATAGTAATCAGAGAATTCTTTCCAATGATTATGATTTTTACTTATATTGGGTTTATTATGACTTTTTTCTTTAAGTATTACTAAACATAGGTTATCTAACCATTTATAAACTTCTCTATTTGACGTTTCTAGAAAATAGTAAATAAGGAATATAATATTGTGAAAAACATCTAGGAAATAGGTATTTATGTTACCTTTATATCAAAAAAATAAAAATTAAATTTTGATATATACATATGAAGTTAGAACGATCCAAATGAGCCTATGTCCAAATTACAGTTATTGTCACTTCATAACTCCATAAACTATAAAATATTCAACCAAATTGAATGAAACCAATTGTATTGTCTAAATATTGGTGTTAAACAAAATTGAAAAGAATTATATGTTGGAATTATTTGAATGATGTACTGAGAGGGGAGGGGTGAATCAGTACCTCTAAAACTTTTTATGTGGTTGGCCCATTAACCTTTGTGTCATCAGATTTGTATATTCCTATCTATCTGTTCATCTTTCTATATGTATGTGAAATCATAATATAAGTTATTTCTATGTGTAAAAATTCAAGAAACATTCATGAAAACAAATAACACATAACACATGATATGATATTGTAGAAAACTCCTGTTAGGAAGTAAAAACTATGGTGGGGATGTCTATCCACATAACTTCACTATCTGCAGATAAGAAGGGAGCCGGTAAAGGCTTACAATTGATCACTTCTAATGATCTACCTTGTTAAGAGTATTACAGTGGAGACCTGTTAGAATCTACTTCATTTGAAGCTTTAGCAACACCATTAGGTGTGCACTCTGTTAAGAGATTTATCAAAGAAATATTAAGTCCACCTTCTACAAAGGATTTTAGTTGTGATGCACTTGTTAGAATGCAACTACAATATAAATGTTGATATGATAGTGAATGAAATATCTAATTGCTGGTAACAGATCCTGTAAATCTTACAATGTAAATGTAATCACCTTGAGTGATTGAGTGATACCTTGTTCCTGCTCGTCAATAGCCTTTTTGTGTTCTTGATAACTGGTTTGATCTATTTCTATACTTTGCATGAATTCTCTTCTATTGCTTAGATGCTCTCCATGGCTGCTATCATTTATCAACTGATTACAGTCTATGAATTACAAATTATTGAACATCTATTTATACTATTTTCCAGCTCTTTTCTTGATTCATGCTTTTCAAATTAACTCTAGATCCAAGGTTTACAACTTGACCTTGATCTTTAGTTAGATATGTTTTAGATCCGTTATGATCCTTTAAAACATCCACAATTTGCTTGCTTGACCCTCAAGTAAATCTTTAAAACAAATAAAACTCTATAAATAGAATTACAATGTTTTATCTAACGTGTAAAGTCAGATCCAATTTTTGTGGGTTCTATAACTGACTATCAGTTTTGATGGTCGGGCTGCTCTATTAGTTCTGTCAATTTTGTACTCCGTCGGTGTCCCTTAATTAAACTGTTCATCGGGTATGCCTTTTCTTCTCTATCGGCAATGTTCTCAAAACTATATCATCGCTAATGCTTGTCGTCGGTTTGATTCTTGTCAATGTTTGTCAGACAATTCTATACTTAGCATTTTTATGATAGACATTGTCATCTTGTCGGGTATGCTTGCTGTCCACCAGTTACGCTTATACCGATGACCTTTATCATGTTTTTCCCTTTAAGTATGCTAATGGAAAAAATTAATGTCATCAATCTCCCCCTTTGACATTAGTATCAAAAAATGATATGTGCAAAATACTTAGATGTATTAGTATGTACACCTATGTATACTTCTTCCTTAGTCATGAAATGACTCCCCTTATGCATATATAAGTAAGTGTAAGTTTATGTACATATCTATTCTTGTTGTACATACATTATACATATCCTCATATAGTATTTTGTACATATGTATACATTCCTCCTTTTTCTACTAAAGTATATTGTACATATGTATACACTCCTCCTTTTTTGATAATGAGGGAAAAGGTACTTACAACTTTTCAAAAATGTGAGAGTGTGAGGCTTTGATTTCCTCCATCATTTTCTCCCATTTCTCTTTTAAATTCTCAAGAGCCATATGCTCAAGTGATATCCTCACATGCATGTCATATATGTTGTCTACCATAGGAATCTCTGGGGTTGAGGTCAGATTTCTTGCATCTGTAATATGTTGTTGCATAGTGATGAGGTTTGGAAATATGTGAGATTGTAGCTCTATAACCTCATTTATTAATTGTGTCTCTACATCCCATATCTCTTGTCTCAATCTGTTTACCTCTATGATCTTTTCATGATGCAGCTTTATTGTGTTTGCATTAGAGATTAAACTTAGTGCACTAGCTGTCAGATCTGAATCCAGTTGGGACAACTTTTAACTATTTTATTTTTGTGAAATTTTCTAGTGTGTACAATTTCTGATTTATGGTAACAGCTTCAACAATTATAGGTTGTATTTGACTTTATAGTTCAGAGAGCTTTACTTTTTTCTCTACCACTTCTTGGCTGATCTTCTCAACTAGTTTCTGTTGATATTTCATCTATGCCTATTCTTCCATTGCCTTCTCTGCATCTACATTTTGATTTGTGATGGTGTCAGTAAGAACTACTATTTCTTCCATGACTGATATGTCATTTTATATTTTTTTATCTGGAACAAGTTGATGTAGAATGTCCCTTACCTTATCAAGTGCTTGGGCTTCCCTATGTTCCTTTTTCATTTTCTCTTGTATTTCTTTTCTCTCACACATCACTCAAAAATTTTGAAGTGCTTCAGTATCTAAAGTGGATACATCCCACTTGGGTATTTCTATTACCTCATCAAGTGTTACCACCAAGATATCTTTCTTCATTACTTTCTTCTTCTTTTTCTTTGGCTGGGAGGCAGATTGGTATACTAACATTTGTAAACCTTGAGATTGGATGGATTTTGTAGGTGCAGGTTGAGAAAATGAGGTATCTTGTTGTTTCTATTCTGAGTCCATCGGTTGGTTTTGTGAAGATGTCTCTATGTGATGAAAATGTGTCACACTTCTATGAATCATTCCATCCAAGGTTGCTCAAGAATGAGGCCTCAAATATCAATCCATAGCTCTCTAGTCATGGAGTGCAAAGGTGTGAAATGGAAGCCCTCAGATTGACCTAGTTAGTGGCTATGCAAGTACACCATGAAATGAGAGATTCAAATGCATGAAAATGAGATCTACTCTATATGATAACAATTCATGAAAAGAAATTAATCTAAATTATACCAATGCATGATTAATCTATGAAAGGAAATATGAAAATCTAATATATGAAAATAAATATGAATCTAATCTACATGAATAGCCATGGATGCAAGAAGAAGAAGACAAGAAGAGACAAGTTGCAATATCCAAGCTCAAGTGCTCAAATCCTCTTTCATAATTGCTCTCCAAACCTGCAACATAATAATACTATGAAAAAGATGTATATGATAGATGATTGATGATTATCAAATGAGAATGAGAGATTTCCTTTTATAGGAATGTGAATGATTGAGATTAACAGGTAAAAAGAATTGATCAATGGTTGAGATTAAGAGGCAAAAACCCAACACTTAGGAAGATGTGATGAAAAAGGGATTTTTATTTAATTTACTGCCTTTTTCATCAATTAAAGTGCTTTAAGTGGGGATTTTTATTTATTTAATTAGAAGAGGGGTTTTCTTTCAATTAAATAAATTAGAAGAATTTTATTTAATTAAATGGGGGAAATTAAATTTAGTTAAATAAGAGAAATTTTATTTAATTAAAAGGGAGAAATTTAATTTAATTAAATAAGATGAATTTTATTCAATTAAAAAGGAGATTAAATCTTTTAATTAAATAAGATAAATTTTATTTAATTAAAAGGAAATTAAATCTTTTAATTCGATAAAAATGATCAAACCTTAAGAAATATTGAAATAATTGAATAATTGAATTAATTACAATTTGATCAAGGAAATTGATTTGAATTGAAAATGTTTCAAAGCATTGATTCACAAATTTGATAAATTGATAAAATGGGGCCCAAAGTCTAGGCGACCATTTTAGGGTGCATACATTTGCCCCTCTTTGACTAATGTGTCATCAATTCGTGAACACATGTAGTCAAAGAATGTAGTTGAAGTGTGAGGTCAACTTGGGATCACAAAACAACCCAGATGTGTGATAGATTTGGGAACACATCGGGACAAAAATAAGCACAATTGAAAAAGACAAAGTCAACACCGAAATAAGTAATTGACATGTCAGAGATAAGAATCTCAAGCAAGACTGATATAATTGATAAAGTTGAATCAAAGATTGAAGTTTGATAGTGTGAAGGAAGGAAAATGATGGTTTAAATGTTTATTTAATTTTATTAAGGTTTGATTTTGTATTTCATTAACCTTTACATTTAAATTGAATTGTATTAATTAAGTATTGCAATTGTGATTAAGGAGCAGATAAGATGTTCTTTTTCTATCCTCAAATGCACAAATGAATCAACTATTTGAAAAAGAGAAAAATAAGAAGGATATCTTAAATTCTATAAATTGATTAAATGAATATGTTGGATTATAGAAATTGAAAAGGATAGGAAGAAGAACCAACCTTACAAAGTTGCAGATCAAAGAATGCTATTTTCTGAGGTTTGTAGACTGTTTCTGGAAAATTTGACAGTTGATCTCAAACCAGAACGCAGAGACGAACAAAACCCATAAATCCTTTTTCTTTCCAATGTTGTCTTATGAAAAAGGTTGACCTTAACCTAAAAATTTCAACCCTGACCAAATAATGTTGACCCTAACTTGCACAGGTCTGACAGAGAATCTATTTGTGCCGTCTGAAAGAAAGTCGAAAAGGGTATCCAGATCTGGTCTCAAAACTGCAATCATGAATTTGTATCTGTAAGAAAAAGAGGATTATTTGTTGTGGGGGAGGGGTTTTCCTTAGTCAAACCCCAATTTAGGAATTAATCTTGAAATCAATAAAGTACAGAATGCTAGCAAGTAGTAGGATTGAATCTAACAATGAAGCTATGATATTCAATAGATATGTAATTGTAATTCAAATGTATGTAAGTATGAAAGTATGAAAGAATGAACTAAATAGAAACCATAAACATCCATGATTGTATGCTTGAAATAAAACTTGAAGAGATGATGAAAGATTCTTGAGGATGCACAAACAATCTTGAAGGAAGATCACACCACCATGATGGTTAGATCTTGGGTTTGAATGATGAATCTTGAATGCTTGAACCAAATCCCTTCAAAGGCTTCAAAGCTTGAATCCTTGATCTTCAATAGAGAAATTGAATGCTTGAGAGGAAGACTTGAAAACCTTGAGAAATTGGAAATATCTAGAACAATGGATTTTTGAAAACTTCTTCTTTTTGCTCAATATTGCTTAGTCTCACTTAGTTGATGGTTCATAATGCTTCTTAGAGAAAATGAGAGAGAAAGGTTCCCTTTTATAAGAAACTAGGGCACAATCTTCTAAGGAGGATGACATAGGATAATTAAATTCCAATTAGACCCATGCCCTTAGAGAAGGACTTATATTAAATATAATTTAAGAATCAACACTTCAGAACCTGAAACAGCCGACCTAGAAGTGGGAGAATTGAATTTTGGATGACCCCCGGCAACCGACAAGTTTCCAATTTTGAAAGGGGGACCCTAGTCAGGGTTGAGGTTGACCCTAAACTAGGTTAGGTTTGAGGTCAAGCCTGACCTAGGTCAAGGTCAAGGTCAACCTTGACCCAGGGGGTCAGAACCCCTAGAAAATATGCCAGGTGGGGTAGAAGGTGCCCGGAGAGGCCCAATCAGAGTCCTAAATAGACACAGAAGTAGAGAATGATGCAGAAAAAGGAGGAAAATATGATGGAGGTAAAAAACATCCCCTAAATAGGGCTAAATGCTCTTAACATGGAAGTTCTTCCATTTTAAGATGATACATTAAGCCCCCACTTTAGCGAGAGTACAGAAATCAAATGTGCTCATGGTAAAGTTAGAAGAAAGACACCGGTGGATTGCAACAAAGTAGAATATCACTAGGTAAAAGACATAAGTCCTTAGACAAAGGATTCTAACTCGACATTCATACATAAATATATGAAATATAAAGAGAAATTAATCATAGAAAACATACATAACTACACAAGTAGGACAAGAACAACACCATAGATAACATAGCTTCATGATCTAATCCTACTAGCATGACAGCGAAAGAGAGAAAAGAGAAAGTGATTCCCTCACCTAGCAAGATTCCCACCTTACTATGAATCACCAAGGAGGGAGAGCCCCCAACAATTTCACCCATAAACTGTGCTTGTAATTGTAAATGCGTCTTCTGACGAATTTTTGAAAAATATCCATAGATCCACATTCTTGTATCACTATGGAATGTAAAATCCATGTCCATTCAAGATTTAGCAACTTATGTGCATTACCTTTCAAGGATTTAGCATATCATAAAATAATAAAAAGGGTGTGTATCTCTTCAGGATTTAGCAACTTGTGTGCGTTACCTTTTGAGGATTTAGCAAAAGTAAAAAGTAAAAATGTCTGTCTCTTCAAGATTTAGCAACTTATGTGCGTTACCTTCCAAGGATTTAGCATGCTAAAAAATGTAAATAAATGTAAACTATAGTACAAGGGAGACCCTATATATTCCCCCCTCCTTATCATGACTACCCACTAGGCAAGATAAGGAAGAGGAAGAGGATACCTACTTCACAAGGTAAGGAGATATCCAGCTTGACAACAATGTATACCATATTCATAGCGAAGAGCCTTGATCCTTAAATCCAAGAACATAGATAATCATGAAATGGATATGTCACTTATGGAAAAAGGATCCTCAAAAAGGAAGAGATATTATCATTAAGAGCCCTACTAGAGAGGAGTGCTTAGGATAAAATGTCATCTTCGAAAAAAAGCAAGAGGGACCCAAGATTCAACCATCAGGCTCCTTGTAATGAAGAGGATGAGGAATCTTGGAATGAAGGATAAAAACCTCTAATCAAAAAGCAAGGGCAAGAGTTTATAAAGAACATAATTTGTAACATAAAGAAGAGGTAATGACCTAGGACAATCACCTCCTCAAATAAGAGGGTATCAATGGTCAAAACATAGATCTTTATAAGGAAAATAATGTTTGAAACATAAACAAATGCCACTAAGCTAAGGAAAGTAGATCCTTAGATAGAGGTAGAAGGAGAAAATACCTTGCCTCCCAAGGATGATGGCAAGGGATATATCAAATTATATCAACAAAGTTAAAAATAAGAGATATCCCTACAAAATAGATGTCCTAGAAAGAATATCATGAGTGTAGGAAGTTATAATGATAGAATGCAGGAAGAATAACCAATTATACTCAAAACAACATTCATGCTAAGAGTATAATGGATCCTATAAGACTAGAAGAGAATACCTCTTGCCCCCCAGTTTAAGAGACAAGAGGAGAAACATAATCTAATTTGTAG
>MU225022.1:1883625-1909235 GCA_018584345.1 Thuja plicata | reverse complement strand
AATTAGTTAATTATTAGTTTATCTACTCTTTGCTTAAGTTAGACTTAGGAAAGTTTCCATTTCCTAGTAGTTTCCCTTTTAGGGTTTTGGTATCCTTTATAAGGATTCACCGCTTTGTATTTCATACCGAGATTGTATTGTAATTTCATTTGGTAAATAGAAGTTTTTTCTATCACAGTGATTTTCCTGTCTCTGGCCTATTTGCCGCCATAGTTTCTGCCTTCTCTTCTATCTTCATTCTTGTAGCAGTCTTTACATGCAGGTTTCTTGGGAAGATTTGATGGTTATCAAATCCTATAGATTCAATGTCAATAGCTTGTATTAAAAATTTCATGTTGGTTAGTGTATTGACCTCTGCAGTGCTAGTAGTTGTATCCTATCCGTTGGTGTTACTCTGTGCAATTTTGATATCTTCATCTTTTTGCACTTCTTCTGTAGGGTCTTTTCCTATAGTATCATTGATAATGTTATCCAACCATGATTCATCATTGATATCATCAGTTATGCTTCCTTTTATTGTCAAATATACTTTGTTAACATCTTCTTCATTAATCAAGTCAATATGAATTGGACTTGGTGGATTTTGGCTTTCCTCACTCTACGTTTTGCCAAGAGTAGTGTCAAACCATTCCTCACCTACAACTTCAGTATGTTTGTGGCCTACTATTTCACTCTCTTCTTTGTCCAATTCCACTGATGAGTCATCTTTTGCATCCTTAATGATGATGTGTTCCTTCTCTTGGCTAGCTTCCTTAATGGGATGGTTAAGTATCTTGCACCACCTTTTAATGTTGTCTTGGTCAAGATCAATTAGCTTCCCTTTGATAAATTTGTATGCTCTCATTTTTGGTGAGAACTGCTTTTCATACTTCTTCATCATCTCACTTATTTCTTCCTTCTTTGACTTTGAAGGCATAAGAATAACAAGTACTCTTTCTCTTATTTATTTTTCCTGATGCAAAGCAAATGTCCATCTAGAAGACAATCTCACTGATAGTTCCTTAGGAACGTCATATTCTGAGAATTGTAGTGGAACATAATGATGTTTGCACATTTTAACTATAATAGCTTCTTCTATCTTATTTCGATCCTCTGGATCAGATTTTAACCATTTCCTAATGTTAGGATCATAAATAGATGGTGATTCTGAGATGTTCTTACATATTTCATCAGTTGTCTTTGGAATCAAGGGTTCTTTCCCTTTTTGTACATCTATGTCAGCTTCATCCATAGCCGAGTCTTCTAGACCCTCTTTTTTCCTAACCCATTTCCTCCTTTTGGTATGTATCTCTATTGGTGAGATTGGTTTTCTCTTGTAGGTTCTTACCTTACCTTTCATAAGTGGTGAAGGAGTTGGTTCCTTTGCAGTTTTGCTTCTTGTTCTTGAAGCAGTTGTTGTTCTTGCTTTCTTAGGTAGAGGTGGAGGTGGTGAATTTGATTATGTACACTTTGAATCATTCTTTTCTATTTCTTCACCGATAGGTGACTGGCCTTCGGTTTGTTCCTCCTTTCCTTCTATTTCCTCTTCACCTTTTTTAGTAACTATAAATTTTTTGGTTAACTTTTTAACCATTTTGTTCTCCTTGTTTATAATTTTCTTGATAGTAAGATATGTCTTGATCTTTGGTTTGGCTTCTTCATAAGTGCCAAATCTTTCTTTCTTGTTGTCAACTAGTTCATTCAATAGTGCCTTGATGCACGCAGTGGCTTATCTTGTTTTGATCTCATATTATAAATATGATAGCCATGATTTCCTAGGTACTACTGGTTTGATATGGGTAAATCAGTATCTACCATAAAACATATATCCTCTTTGTATTCTTCTATCAAACTTTCAGGTATCCTAGTTCTTGCTTACATCTTTTCTTTAAATCATTTGAAATACTCATTCATTAGGTCATCAAAATCTATTCCTAATGACTGTATATGCTCGCATATCTGTATGGTGACCGGTTTTCTTGTATCCCATACTACATTTCCAATGGAGGGAAAGTATTCTTGAAAGTAAAAGAATATGCACATAATAAGGGAACCAAACTTACAAGTGTTTTTTCTTGAAGATCTTATGGTGTTCATGTTCTCCTCAAGTTGATTCAACAAAATTTCAGCAAGATCCATCTTCTTTCCTTGTTTGATGATCTTGTAAGTTGTGCTCATAGCAGTGCTTTCTATGCTATTCATTCTACTAGCCTAGAAGATCTTGTATCCTACCACACATGCACCAAACTTGAGTTCTTTGTTAGTGATAGTGTTAACCTTGAGACCTCTCTTGTCTGATTTTGCACCAGTTAGCTTTTCCACTTCCTTTAGGGATGGGTGCTTGTGAGTTTGTGGTTTGTCAGTTGTAGGATATCCAATAAATACATGAATAACATCCCTTTTTATTCATTTTGGCTTATTAATCCATAATGTCTGGTTATGCATTCTATTGAGAACTATCTGTATCCATTCTATCTTAAAACTCTGGGAAAGTGTAATGCATTTGTGAGACCTTTCACTTCTAGATGCTTGTGCTCTTCTTTCAGGTTTCCAACTTCATCATAAAGTGCCCTATAGGCATTGTCTAGGTCCACATCTCCTAATTTTGAGATCTTGCAATGTATATAGGACCTTACGTCCTCTACCAGCAAAACCCTAGGTGGGATTCTAGAGAATGCTCCAGAATCATCAGGTTGTGATGTGATTTATGGGTGTAGCTTGTATTTAGGCTCAACACAAGTGCCTCTTCTGATAAGATTGATCATTTTCTTCTTATCTTCTTTCAACTTTTCAACTCTAGAAGTAGATGCCATCATTTTCAAAAATTTAGGGCTTTCCATAATTTAAACAGTGCGGTCAGTGAATGCAGGTACTTACTGAATCTCTTTGATCACTCACAAATCCTTTGAGTTGAGTTGGAATCTTGCCAAGGTCACACTTAAATTTTCTCTCCAATCGCTCTGCTTAGCTTTGCTTGGTTACTCAAAAATTGCAGGTGCAATATGAGTTCTTCCATCACACTTTTATAAATTTTGTGCCCTAATTTTTCATTAATGCCAAACAAGTCATCGATATACAAAGACTGAGTTTGTCAGTTGAGGCATAAGTAACATCTTCGGTGTAGGTGTAAAGTGTCAGGGTTTCTAGCAGCTTTGGTGACTTCACTGATGATTGTCAATAAAATGGCGACGTCAACTTCTGTCAGCTCAAGGATTACTGATGTCTATCATTTTACACTTAGCGACTTGGATTTTGTGTAATGACCTATACATTTTGGTAAGTAGTGTTAAATTTTCTATGTGTGTTTACCGATGCTAAATTGTACCCATTAATCGATGGTTGTTTTTCAATAATATTACAAGTAACAATATAGTGCATCTTCAATAATACTAATTTTGTCTATATGATCAATATGTAAATGGAACCGATGCATAATATAACTTATCATAATGCAATTCCATACTTACTTGTGCAATTTAGTTGGAGATAGTGATGCCACTAGATCCATTGGATGGGGCGTCATCATTTGCATTGCTTGTTCCAGCACCTTCAGTGTTTGTGGCTTTTACCCACATCTTGACTTTTACCCACATCTTGTTTCTCATCTTCTTGATGTTATCAATGGTGTTTCCATTGGGATAAGTGTGTGTTTCTGTTAATCAGTCTTTGCAATCTTTTATCACATGTCCAACCTTATGACAATGTAAACATTCCATACATGGATTGAACCATCCTCTTGGTTTTCTAGTCCATTTTATCATATAGTTGGTAGATATATAACCATACCTTCCACATGATGTGCAATTTACCCATGTGTTATAGTCCCAAACATATGAGTTACCTACTCTTTTCAGTTTGTAGCCATTATCAGGTTCTCTTGGTGTCCATGCTTTCTTATTCTTTTTCCAGCATTCCTGATATCTATGTCCATTCATTTTGCAGGTAGGACAGTACTTGTCCATATAGGTATCCTTCTTTGGATTTGTCATCTTGGATCTACATTCATATGGCTTGTGTCCTTGCTTTTGACATTTATAACAATTACTAATGAAAGTAGATTGTGATTGAGGAATACCTTTCATTTTTTTTTTGCAAATGTTTGAGGTGTGGCCTTGTTTTTCACAGTGATTGCATGATAGCTTCTTGGTCCTTGCAGTTGCATAAACATTCCTTTGATCTGATTTATTAGATGATTCTCCATTGTCTGTGTACCCTATTCTTGTGTAGTTGTTGACTCTTCTTTGACCATCAAGGAAATCATCCATTCTTTTATTGCCATCTTCATCTTTTTTATCAATTCATTGTGTTGATTCTGAATTTTGACTTCATGCTTTAGTTTCTCATTCTCTTCCCTTAGATCACCGATGATCTCTATTCTTTCAATGAGTTCAGTATTTAATCTATTTGCCTCTTGACTCATAAGAATAATCTGGTTGGTAATCTCACGGTGATGATCAGTGAGTCTTTGAATCTCTGATTCTTTTTCTTGTAGCTTCTCACTAATTTTTCTCCTATCATCAATAGCCAATGTTCTCTTTGATTCAAATTTTCTTGAATCATTCATGACATCAATCATTATTACCATCTGAGTCTCTTAACCAATTTGTAGCATTTTGATTTTCTCTGTCAGATGCAGATTGACTTCTTCTAGACTTGTGATCTCTTCTACTGGTGTGTCTGAAGCTTTGCTAGTTGATGATTCAACATAGTTGAAGTAATCTAGTATCTCCTCTTCTTGATAATCTTTTTCATTAAGCCTAGTTGCCATGACCTTTCTTTCATCAAGAAAATTTCTCATGCTTACTCTAGCCTCTTTATACTACTCATAGTAAATCTAAATTTGTAATTTCTCATTCTCAATAGTCTTGTCCAGTCTGTACTTTTCCATTGTGTTTATTTTTTCTCTTAAATATTTAAGCTTCTCAAGAAAGAGACTTAGCTCTGATACCAATTGTTGGAATTATTGGAATGATGTACTAAGAGGGGAGGGGTGAATCAGTACCTCTAAAACTTTTTATGTGGTTGGCCCATTAACCTTTGTGTCATTAGATTTGTATATTCCTATCTATCTGTTCATCTCTCTATATGTATGTGAAATCATAATATAAGTTCTTTATATGTGTAAACATTCAAGAAACATTCATGAAAAAAAATAACACATAACACATGATTTGATATCACAGAAAACTCCTGTTAGGAAGTAAAAAATGTGGTGGGGATGTCTACCCACAAAACTTCACTATCTACAGATAAGAAGGGAGCTGGTAAAGGCTTACAATTGATCAATTCTAATGATATACCATGTTAAGAGTATTAGAGTGGAGACCTGTTAGGATATACTTCATTTGAAGCTTTAGCAACACTGTTAGGTGTGCACTCTGTTAAGAGATTTATCAAAGAGCTATTAATTCCACCTTCTACAAAAGGATTTTAGTTGTGATGCACTTGTTAGAATGAAACTACAATATAAATGTTGATCTGATAGTGAATGCAATCTCTAATTGCTGATAAAAAATCATGTAAAGCTTACAATGTAAATGTAATCACCTTTAGTGATTGAGTGATACCTTGTCTCTTCTTGTCGGTAGCCTTTCTGTGTTCTTGATAACTGTTTTGATCTATTTTTGTACTTTGCATGAATTCTCTTTTTCTATTTAGATTCTCTCCATGGATGCTATCATTTATCAACTAGTTACAAGTCTCATGAATTACAAATGATTGAACATCTATTTATACTAGTTTCTAGCTCTATTCTTGATTCATGCTTTTCAAATTAACTCTGGATCCAAGGTTTACAACTTAACCTTGATCTTTAGTTAGATATCTTTTAGATCCATTATGATGCTTTAAAACATTCACAATTTTATTGCTTGACCCTCAAGTAAAGTTTTAAAACAAATAAAACTCTATTAATAAAATTACAATGTTTTATCTGACGTGTAAAGTCAGATCCACTTTTTATGGGTTCTGTAACTGACTATCGGTTCTGATGGTCAGGATGCTCTGTTAGTTATGTTGGTTTTGTACTCCTTTAGTGTCCCTTAATTGAATTGTTTGTCGGGTATGCCTTTTCTACTCTGTCGGCGATGTTCTCAAAACTGTATCATTGATAATGCTTGTCTTCGATTTGACTCTTGTCAATGTTCATCAGGCAATTCTATACTTAGCATTTTTATGATAGACATTGTCATCTTGTCGGGTATGCTTGTTGTCCACTGATTATGATTATACTGATGACCTTTATCATGTTTTTCCCTTTAATTATACTAATGGAAAAACTTAATGTCATCATTATATTCCTATCAATTTTATAAAAAAGGCTATGTTGATAAAATTTATTGTCACTCCTAAAAAAGTTTGATTTTTAGGACAAACAAAATTTTGAAGGAGAAGGAAAAGTGGAATCAAATCAATTCCAAACAAAATTTAAAAATACATTTAGAAGCTAGAAACACAATTCTAAAAGTCACTAGTTTAAGTCATCTTCAAATTCTTAATGGTTTTGGAGAAATAGGTGTTCAAAACTGAAATTTTTTATTCACAATATTCATTTCAATGTCAAGGTTGGCCAAAAAATGGGACACAATATTGTGGGATCACCCAGAACATATTTCCAATGGATGTAGGAATAGTCAACTGCTAATACTAATTACTGAACATAACATTAAATACTTAATCAAATGAGCGGTATTATCACCAAGTGGGCCCCCTTGGATGAGTCTTCCAAAACATTAACTTAGAAGCATTAAATTAAAGTATCATTATATTTATCAAATTTTTGTTACAACTGTTGATCTCTAAGTTTTGTTGTCTATTAGTGTCACACACTTAGTCATAATCAAGGTAGGTTGGTCGGTCATCAGTGTGACTAAGCCATCCCACTAAGGCCGAGACTGAGAAGTAGTTATTGCTGATAAATTCAGAGGTCACTGAGTACTCAATAGATGTCGAGCAGAATTATTTTTAAATTACATAGAAGAGTTAGTGTTGAGTGACAACATATGCTCATGCCAAGCGAGCTAGTGTTGACCGGGCACCATTATTTGCCTATGCCGAGTAAGAGAGTTTTTGTATATGTGTTTGGAATGGCACAAAAACCTACGTAAACCATTTTGGCCAACTTCTATAGACCATTTAATGATCAGGCATTGAGATTTAATGTATTAATTATGCACTATTTTTATGATCATGGATCCTTATGCAAGCCATGCGACCAATCAAAATTAGGGATGCCTAAGTGCGAAAAGGTGTTGAATCTAGATTGTTGATCTTTATATGGGATGCTTCAACCCTAATATATGTGTGTTAGAAAATGTTAGTTTGGATAAAGATGTGAAGAGCAGAGATCGGGAGTATATGCATGTTTTGCATATCTGAAGCATTGACCAGACAAGTGACTAAGAAGAGAAGTGAAGATAAGAATACAGATAAATCAGATTGAGAGATTAGTTAAGAGTTGGAAAGAGGAGATCTACTATCAACATTTATAGTGCAAACTGACAAATGAGGTACTAATACATTCTAACAAGTGAATTAGGGTAAATCTCTTAACAAAGTCTTGCTAACAAGCATTTGTAAATCTATTAACCGAGTGCTTACTTTGTTGTATGTTTAAATCCTTTAACAAGGTACATTATATAAGTCTGTAAGCTCTTAACAGGGTAGACCCCTCAAAGGGTAGACCATCAGAAGTGATTAAAACTTTGTATCCCTAACAGGCACATTTTATTACTGTAGTAGTGAAGGTTTGTGGGTGTCATCCCCACCCTAGGTTTACCTTCAAGGGTTTTGGGGTCACCAATTTTTTGTGTTATGTGTTAAGTATTAGATGTTAAATCTTTACAACATTTTAGTTTATGTTGATGAATACATGGTTAAATTAGTTTTTTTAGAATTGGAAATTTTTTTATAGATTTGATTCACCCCCTCTAAGTTATTGCTTTCCCATATTAGACTTCCAATAATTGGTATTAGAGATTTGTTCTCTTAGAAGAAGTCTAATCACTTGAGAGTTAATATCTTAGAAATGGAGTCTTATAAGGTGGTAAAAGGATGCTAAAGGGGAAAGCTCTGGGAAGAGTAAACAAGTACAAACTGAATCTTATTTGAGCCACCTTAAAAGGAAGCCGAGACAAAAATACATTATGGAAAAAGATGAAGAAGATGAAGAATTGACAGAAACAAAGGACATAAACAAGTTCAAAGTTGCAACACACA
The DNA here is from genome assembly GCA_018584345.1 of Thuja plicata. NCBI lineage: Eukaryota > Viridiplantae > Streptophyta > Pinopsida > Cupressales > Cupressaceae > Thuja > Thuja plicata. The sequence continues at coordinate 1,901,039 of MU225022.1, read as the reverse complement.
AAATTCCTTTCAATGTTGATGATATATGTCACAACATCAAGAATTCAGCAGGTTTGTCAAGTTTCAAGTTTATTAAGCTTGAAAAGTTAAGTAAAATTGATAAGGCAAAAATAGAGGAAGCAATGATGGACATGTTAGTTTCATATAATATGACACCATTGGAGATTGGGAACCTAGTCCCTGAAGAACTAGCAAACAATATTTATGAGAGATGGCAGCATGAAATTATGAGAACAAGGCAGATCTAGGAAGGAGCATTAGCTCAAATTATGTCAGACTTGACAAAGAAGCAGAGAGAAAAATCCATGGACCAATATAGGAATAGATTCATTCCTAAATTGATAGCCTATTATATACTAAAGAATTATGTAGAGTGTGTTGTGCAGCAAAGCCAAAGGATATGGAAGATTATTTTTGGACTAATTGCAGACAAAAATAAAGATGAAGGCACATCTAAACATGTTGAGCTTGAAAACAAAGAAGACATTTATGAGCTGGATAATGTTGAGGATAAGACAAATGATAATATTGAATATTAAATGATTAACACTTCTAAAAATGAGATGAAGGCAGATGTTGAAGAAGAGATGAAGGATAAGGTTGAGGAAGAGAAGATTGAATATTTGACCACTGATGAGGTAACACAACATTTTAATGCCAAGGAATAGGGTAAGGAGACACTCATAATTCAATATTCACCTACCAAGGAAAATCTTGAAGTCAATGCAGAAGGAGATCAAAGAAAATAAGATCTAGCAGATAAGTCTACATTAGATATCTCCAAATCACATGAAGAAGTCACAGAGGGTACCAAGACTCTTGAAACCAAGGAGAAACAAGAACCTAAGGAGAAATAATCTATTCAAGCTTTAGTAAGTCGCAACTCTTTGTCCAGACCATTGTAGCACATGTGTCACCTAGGGTATAAGGAGCATGATCAACCTAATATTACTCCTATAGTACTTACTAAGGTCAAGAGTGTTGAAACATCTGCAAAAAAAATACTTAGTACTCAGAAGGAGATAGTATCAATAAGTGGTGATATGAGTACTTTGAAAGTCGAGAATAGACCGAGTAGCTGCTCACCCGAGACAATGAAGAAGAAATCACATAAGAAGAAAAAGGACAAGAGATATGAAGTGAAACTTGACGAAGTTATAGTTATTCCAAAATGGGATACTGATAACTTGTCTTATGAACAATTAATATTCTTACAGGATCTATTGAACAGGAAGATGAAGCAAGATGAATTGAAAAGGGAACATCAATAGAAGTGGGTATTACATGAAATAAAAGAAATCTTTGTGATACATTTGAGTTTCAAGACATAAATGAGGAGGAACCTATTTCAGAACAATTGGTTCATATTGTTTAGAAGTTGAACACTGATGATATAGATGCTAATGAGAAACTTCTGCAATGGTTTGAGAGAAAATTTGAGACCAATGTACTTGAGAAGGTTGCAGTGAAGCTTACTAAGAAGTAGGTTCCACTTTATGTTCTAGTAAGAAACTTATAAGAAGTAATATAATTTTTTCTCTCTTTATATAAACAACTTTGTGATACTAAATTGTTTACAAAGAAGAAATGAAAGCGTATAGAGAAGATCCAAGAATATTTAAAGTCAACAGGACATTCATTGAGCATGGATGCAAGTTCAAGGTCTTTTCATTTTAGCAGATTGACACATGCCCAAGGGAGACTAGCCAAGCTTATGGCTAATGATGGAAGAATGAGGGCCAAATTGATTTCTATTCAAACAATGTATATACATCATTTGGAGGTTATACAAAAAGAGGTGAAAGTAGCAAAGGAACTAGCACAAAAATATCCACCTATGAATATTACAGAGAGTCGAAATGATCTAGCTATCAAGATAGAAATCAAGTTTCAAGTTTTGGAATCTATAAGATCAAGTTGGGATAATGTATGAGAAATGATACTACATATTCATAAGCCATTTTTGGATAAGTATGGTTTGACCCCAACTACCCTAGTAGATAAAAGTGACAAGAGTGACAAAAACAAGGGGGAAATGTAATATGATACAATAATAGGGGAAATAAAGGAGAAATAAGTTTTAAGGTATAATATTTTTTTATGTATGTACATATGTTCTATATGTAGTAAAGTCTTTATAAAGAAAGACCGAGTTAGAATCCTAGGGGGAGTTCTAAGTCATAAGTCTATTTGAGTACTATTTTTGTAAAGGACTAAAGAGTCATGACAAAGTGTTTTTGCAACTAATGTCAAAGATGGAGATTATTTATCTCTAAGTTGTGTTGTGTATTAGTGTCACACACTTATTCATAATCAAGGTAGGTTGGTCAGTCATCATTGTGACCGAGCCATCCCACTAAGGCTGGGACTGAGAAGTAGTTACTGCCAAGCAAGTTAGAGGTCACCGAGTACTTAATAGATTCCAAGAAAAATAATTTTCAAGTTGCATAGAATATTTAGTGCCGAGAAACAACATATTGCTATGCTGAGAAATAACATATGGCTATGCTGAGTGAGATAGTATTGATTGAGCACCAGTGTTTGCCTATGCTGACTAAGATAGTCTTTATATATGTATTTGGAATGACACAAATACCTAGGTAAACCATTTTGGCCAACTTTTATGGAGCATTTAATGATCATGCACTGAGATTTAATGCATTAATTATGTGCTAATTTTATGATCATGGCTCCCTGTGCAAGCCATGAAACCAATCAAAATTAGGGATGCCTAAGTGGAAAAAGGTGATGAATCTAGATCATTGATCTTTATCTAGATGATCTTTATATGGGATGCTTCAACCCTAATGAGTGTGTGTTAGAAAATATATGTTTGGATGCAAATGTGAAGAGCAGAGATCAAGAGTGTATGCATTTTTTGCATATCTGAAGCATTGACTAAACAAGTGACCGAGTAGAGAAGTGAAGAGAAGAATAGATATAAATCAGATTGAGAGATCAGTTAAGATTTGGAAAGAGGAGATCCGTTATCAACTTTTGTAGTTCAGACCAAAGGATTAGGTACTGATACATTCTAACAAGTGAATCAGGGTAAATCACTTAACAGAGTGGTCCTAACAGGCCTTTGTAAATCTCTTAATCAATTTCTTATTTTTTTTAAAGTTAAATCCTTTAACAAGGTAGATTATATAATTTTTTAAGATCTTAACATGGTAGACCCCTCAGAGGGTAGATCATCAGAAGTGATCAAAACTTTGTAGCCCTAACAGGCACATTTTATTATTGCAGTAGTGAATATTTATGGGTGTCATCCCCACCCCAACTTTACCTTCAAGGGTTTCTGGGTCACCAAATTTTTGTGTTATGTGTTCATGATTAGATGTTAAATATTTACAACATTTCAATTTATGTTTATGAATAAATGGTTGAATTAGTTTGTTTAGAATTGGCAAAAGTTTTATATATCTGATTCACCCCCCTTCTCCATTACTGCTTTCCTATATTAGACTTCCAACAATAACATGATAGTAATATGATAAATTTAACATGCATAAGATAATTGTATATCCATAACTACTTTATAATAACATTTATTTAATCACATGTAAGAGTAAAATAGATAGATCACATAGTAGATTGATATCAACAAAAAGACATATGGATAGGTTCATGCCCATACATAAATAAGTTAAAGAAAGAACTAGGAAAAGTATCAAAAAATAGGTGCTAAACCTCATAATAATGACAATAGATATATAAGAAATCCTATAAAATTGAGTCATTATTTGGGCTCATCACTCCCCCCAACCTAATGGATTGTTGATCCTCCAACATGGGCAATATGATTCCTCTATCTTGCTTGCATCTTGAAATCATTGACAGTTGTCTTTCCCTTAGTTTCCACTATTGGGTTCCATTAAAATCCATTATTTTTAGCATATTTTTCCCACTTGGATTTCTCTTCTTGTTCACTATAGGAATGATATTGTATGTGCTTCTCTTTATTCCATTCTTATTCCTTATCCTTCATATCTTTCTATAAATCTAGGGTTATTGATGTCCATGATAAAGTAGTAGGTCAATGAATACCTTCTTGGAATAACCTTTGTTCTGGTTGTCCACCTGCCACTTTCTCACCTACAACAATGAGCCTTCCTAATCCTAAATTCTCTTGTTTAGGACAAAACTAGTGGTAAAAAACTCTTCTAGGATATTATCATCTATAATAGATTATTGGAATTAGGATCAAATATTTGTTAGTTGCCTAAAGCTTATTGCATTCCTTAAATATAAAAGGAATTCCAAGGCCATAAAACAAGGGGGTTCTAGTTCTAAAAATTCTCTTTAGATTGTAACTAGAATAGTTTTAGCTTCAGGTTCCTAAAGGTGAATGTAATTTTGAGATAGTGTAATCTCATTAATAGTGTTAACCAATTTGTGTAGTTATAAATGTTAATTTCATAAAAGTGTCTCCAACTTTGTATACTTTAAATCATAATAATTCAATACATTAAAGATGGTTGACATTGTCTCTACAATTTTCTTGTAGGTGTGTTATTTTTTCATGACTCTCTTTTAAGGATAAAGTTAAAATTCTTTGTGCAGATAACAATTCTTTTTAGTATATGAAATGGATTGTTGAAGTATAAATTTATGATAACATGAGTGGGCTTGTTAATGTTAAGCATTAGTATATTTAAAAACACCAGTTAAGTTTCATTTGTTCATAGAATCTCTTTCATGGCTTTACTTTCACTATGTAGCTTGAGATTTGGCACTAGACTATTGAGATCCCTGGAGAGTTTTCAAATTTAAATCAAATTAAACAAATCTAGTGTTCCTTTATGTTCTTTTCTATTCTATTTAATTTATGTGTTCATGTATCTCCACAACCCTTAGAAAAATGTGGAGGATGTATTTAAAAGTATTCATATAACACTTCTTTATGATTTTGAGAAGGAGATATATACTTTATGTGTTCTTTGTTTTTGTTAAAGAATATGGGATTACTTGTTTAAGTGATGAAATAAAATCCCCATCTCCATAAAATTTGAGTATTATCAACATTTGAAGGTCTCTAGCTGGTCATTAGAATGAATCTATCATATGTACATACTTAGAATAAGGAATACCTTCCTGAGTCCTGTGGATATATAAGTGAAGAAGGTTGTCCAAGCCTTGTCAGTTGCTATTTTTGTGCTTCACAAGAATAATCCCCAACACACTACTCATTTACACCTTTTCTAACCATTTGGAAACAAAAGGCTAGTGTTGTCCTCTTCTTTTTCAATCACTCCTTGGTCATCTTATATCCTCAATCACAAGAAATTTCTATGATCTAATTCTTTTGAGACATATACATTTCACTACCACTACTACATCACTGCAACCCCCAGCCAAAAAGGTGTATGACCAATATCCAATTGAGCTTAGTTTTTCAATTAAACCAAAAAAATATTAACTTCCAGGAACACTAAAATACCCTTCCATCAGCCTCATGGGTTCAATAAAAAAACATAGTGGCCCTAGTTAGCGGTTGTATGGGGAGAAAGATGCTTCTCATTTTTAAGAATTCTATGTCTCATTGCTACATATATTTCTCAAAGAAGGGTCAGATTTAAACTAGGTAGTTGTTTTTTCACTCACTTTGTGCAATGAAATAATGAGAGTCAAGTTGAGTCTAGTGGGCATAAAGACAAAATTATATACAACCTATTACTTGTGTTATAATTTTTGTGCAGATAATAAATTCTTTGGGGATGAATTAGATATGAAGAATCACATGTAATTTTGTCCATGTTTATTGCTAGGACTGATAAGAGTACAAATATGAGTGCTTCTGTGACTGATTCTTTTCTCCCTTGCATGAGCTATTATTTGAGAAAAGGTTCCCTAGGCTGTCTGAAGACATGATTAGAATCTTTTAGAACCTAAAATATTTATCCCTATATGAGTTGTTAACATATAGATAGATTTATCAAACCTCAAAGGAACCCCATACTTTTTCCAAGCATGTACCTAACATGTTATTGATCAAGAAGTTCCATTTCATACTACACTCTTGAGATTTAATGAAGCAGTGGAAGCCATGGTAATGGATGTAGATGATATAGATCTAGTGGCTAGGGCTATGAATATAGTTTCCACAACATAAGAAATTGAATCAAACATCCTTAAAATGACATGAGAAATGGAAGGACATAAGAAGGAAATTGAGCACTCGAAACATCAAGAGGAATACCAAAAGACTGCAAGATATGACATGGGTGATTTCATGGAATATGGATTAGAAATCCATGATGACATGACCTTGGTGCAAAAGGAGTTCCAAAATGATGTGTTAGATCTATAATATGCCTATCAAGATACATCAAAACATTATTAAAATTTAAAAGAATGGAAACATCATGAGGAAGGATGAAACAAGATGCATGTGGATCACTTAGTATAATGGAAACATGAATTCAAAGAAGCATTCCTTGAGATACTGGAATGAAGAACTCGTTGAGATACCATGTTTGAGAGAAAAAAAAAAGATGATTCAAATCAATATGGGACTCATTACTCAAAATAATACAACTCATAACTTAAATGAGGACACTTCAGAGATATTCAAATACTATGGTAATTAATTAAAATATGTGATGAAAATAAGGAACATGAATGTCACCTATTTCCCTTTAAGGAAAACAATACTTTTTTTTTTCTCAACATGAAATAATGGGATAATTGAGTGGGATATAGGGCCAATAGAGAAGCACTTTAAAAATTATCCTATTTATCAATAAAGAATTCAACACAACAAATGAAAATTGACATATTAACATAACAATTTATCCAACTAAATTATAATTTGAAAGTCAACTGTTGATACCCCTTTCTCCATCCAGATTATGAAATCAGTCCACTTTTTGATTTGTAACATTTCTTTTCAATTTATGTTGGATGTCATCCATATTCTCCTCATGTTAAAACATGGCACATGGACTATTTATTCTAATTAATATGAAGTCATTTCCTTCTTCCTAAGAATAAATATCATTTAACATATTAATGTTGGAAATATGTTGATTCAATGTGACTAAGAGGGGGGGGTGAATCATGAACCAATAAAACTTAATCCTTTTAATCCAATATTAGATTATCTACTTTGATTGCAAGCATGAAATGAAAAGAAATAAAACATCCACAATAGTTGACACAATATTTGGTTACCCAGAAACCTTCCAAATAGAAAGTAAAAATGGGGTGGGGATGGTACCCACAAGATTTATTAATATAGTATAAATTTAGCCTGTTAAAGCTTACAATTGACCACTTCTGATGGCCTGCCCTATTAGGAGCAATAAGGACTATTAGGTCCACCTTGTGAAAGGATTTGATACAATACAATCAAGTAATGTAACTTTGTTAGGATATTTATAAAGGACTGCTAGATCCACCTTGTTAGATGATTTTGCTGATGCACCTGTAAGGATGAACTAGTAGATGATATTCAATGCAAATCTGATTTGTTGAATAAGATCCACTGATATAAAAAAATCACCTGACTATGATGGACGAGTCTCTATTGTTCCTTATACTATTGTAGCCTCTTAAAAAAATTGCCTCTTCATATTCATATACATTCTCTTACACAACTATACACTTTTTGGATAAACAAAATCCTTATATTTATACCTTATCCAAACCAAATATAACTGTAAGTCAGCTTCCATAAGATAAATTAACATTTAACAATATAAGCTAGGTCAGCCCAAAAATGGCACTTGGGTCTAGTAATCCATTCTGGCAATACACTAGCACTCATGCATTATGTTGTCACTCGGGAAACATACTACACTCTGCCACTCAAGCTACTCTATGTACTCAGGCTACCCTTTTGACTCAGGTAATACTGATTACCACTATCTGCTCAGTCGACATTGTCACTGCTCGGGTTACACTATTGGCTTAGTCAACACTATGATGACTAAGTGTTTTGGCACTAATTGACTATATGTCTTGCCATAAGGTCATCAATCTCCCTCTTTGGCATTAGTGACCAAAAACACTTATCATGTTCAAAAATTACTCAGAGTCAAAACTCCCCCTTATCATATGCTCGGGTACTTGCTTAGGTTTTGACACTATCTCCGTAACTCGGTTACTACTAACTTTCTTTATTTATTTTTTATTTTTCAAAATGATTTTTGTAACACTTATTATATATCACTGATCTTCTACTCTTCTATACATGTATTTCCTATATACATCTTTCCTATATCTTATATACATTTCCCCCTTGTTTTTGACACAAATGCCAAAATATATCTATATGGTAATACCAAAATAGGATAGGAAATCACTATGTACCTTTAAAATATGAGACAAATTATTGTCCCAATTATCCTGCAACACCTTCAAGATGTGTAACTCTATCTATAACTCTACTGATAGCTCCATCATAGTTTCTGCAATTGAAAAATTATTGTCATGAATAAGAGTCTTAGCATGAGCTATATGCTTCTGCATAACATCCATGTGTGGAAGGAGTTGGCTCCGCATGGCTATGAGAGATTATCTTTTCCTTTCTTCTTCCCTTAATAATTTAGCCTACATGTCTATTAGATGCTAATTTTTTACAAAATGTGCTAAGCTTGAACTCAGGTTAAGTGCCAACTGATTTGCACTTTCCTTCATATTTGTATCAACCTTTGTCAGATTTGTCTTGTTTTCCATTGTGAAATTTGAAGTATCACTTAGCTTTATAAATAATTAAGGAACATTATTTACTATAGTCTCTATAGAGCCAATGAGATAATTTATCTTGACTTGATCAATTGCAATCTTTCTTGCAACATTCTCTAGGACTTTGTTCTCAAACTTTCTTTCTGCCTTCTGCAGTAGTTTTTCTTGACAATTTAAATCTTTAGTAAAATTTTGGAATATGTCTACAAGTTGGTCCATAATAGCATCACACTCATTTACTTCTACTTCTAGTGCCTCTAGGAATATACCTTTGATGTCTTCAAGCACTTTGTTTCTTTTCTTCTCTTCTCGAAGCTTATGTTGTATGGCTCTTTTCTTCCATAGCTCCCATAGTGTGTCCATTTTCTCTACTGATAGATTGGATAGATCCCAATTTGGAATCACAATGTCTTTCTCAAGATCTATATCATCATTGACTATTTCTTTTCCTTTTCCATTGTCCTTAGGATTGGGTGAAGGAACAATTTCCTTACCTTTTCCACTATCACACACTTCCTTTCCTTCCTCTATTTTCTCCTCAGTATTCAGTTGGAATAGGTCATTGACATTTGTTGCACCAACTATAGGGTCTAAATCAAATGTATCATATGTGCTCACTGAAGGAATTTCCACAACTACCTTCTGTGACTCGATCAGGATTGGTCCTAGATAGTAGGTGGACCTTGGTGCTCGGTTCCTACTAGTCCTGATTTTGATTTAGTAGAATTGTCTTTGCTCAGTGATAAGATGAAATGAACTGGTGATTATGCTAGATATTCCATTACCTCCACTTCTATCTTCTCTACATTGGATGCTTCAATGGATTCTACCTCAGGTAATTTTGCATCATCAGTCTTTTCCTTGTGTTCTGTACTCGGTACTTCAGTCTTGTCTTCTTCTTTGATTTCTAATACTATTTTCCATATGCTTGTAGCTTCTTGTACCACATCATCTATCTTCTTATTCAATACCTGAAAGGTCCTAAACCTTGGAGTGTGATTTCTTTCATACCTGGTCATTGCCTCTTTCACCTCTGTATTTTTCATAGTAGCCATGATTTGCCTTAATGTCTGTTCTCTGATGTCTTTTTCTGTTTGGATAGCATTGCTCCAGGGAATATATATTTCCTTGAATAGGTCTTTAGGCATATGACTCTTCATCTTAGATGGATCATACTTCCATCTAGTCATCTTCTCCACAAGTACTTCCTCAATTTTCTTATGTTAATCCTTCATTCTGGAAGCATAATTCAGAGATTTTAGAGAACTCATACCACTACCTTCTCTTAAGGATTCAATTTTATTCTCAAAGGTAGGTGGGGGCTTCTTGAATGTGATTTCTTCATCTTCCTTAGGTAATATGAGCTTCCTTCTTGATCTCCTTGGTTTTTTGGTTGTGAGGACAGGGGTAGGGGCCTTAGGTGTTTTCTTGAGAACTAGCCTCTTTCTCTTCTTAGGAGGCTCTACTTCTACCTCTTCCTCTTCCTTTTCAAATATATCATCTTCTATCGTGATTTCATCTCCTTGGCTTACTGATATAGAAGGAGAAGTCTTTCCATACTTCTTTCCAAATTGTTCCATCCTTTTCTTTCCTCTTTTTAGAATTTTAGGAATCTCAATCTCTATTGAAATTCTTCTTTTGGCTTCCTCATATGTACCAAATTAAGGTACTTTGTGGTCAACAAGCTCATTTACAAGAGCTTCAATTATGTTATTAGTCTCATCTATGTTAACCTCATATGTAAGAGGTTTCACCCATGCTACCCTAGGTCTGACTGCCTGGATATATACTTTATCACAGTCAACTAGGAAACAAACATCATCCTTATGGTCTTCAACTAATTGTTTAGGAATTATATACCTATTCTACATATTTTTTATGAATTCCTCAAAATATGTATCCATGATGCTCTCAAATTTGTCTCCTAACTTAGCTATAAACTCATTTATCTAATATACTATGGGTCTATCTTTCTTCAAAACAACTATGCCTTTGGAAGGGAAAAATTTCTGAATGTAAAATAATATGCAAACTAGAAGTGAGATAAACTTTTATGGATTGCTCTTTCATGCCCAGATCCTCTCCATGTTCTCGCTCAATTGGATGAGTTGCAACTCGGCAAGGTCAAATGAGAGGTTGTTCTTGACCACATTGTATGCCAAGTCCATAGCCTCACATTGTACACTATTACGTCTACTAGAGATTTAGATTTTGTGAGAAATAACATGAATCCCAAACTTCAATTCCATGTCAGTTACTCCATTAAGTCTCATGCCTCTATCATCCCACTCAACAAGAGTCTTCTCAGCTAGGGCCTCCCGAGGTAGGGTTTTAGTAGCTTTAGACTTGTCCAACATAGGATACCCTGTAACACAATGTATCATTGTCTTTGTGATCTTCATAGGTTGCTCCATCCATAGTTTCATGTCGTGAACATGACTCAAAATGAACCTAACCCACTTAATCTGGAATTTTTATGGCATATGCATGATGTGAGTCAAACCAGTGAATTCTAAATGTTTATGCTCTGGCTTTAGACTTCCAGCATCATAGATTTTATCATAAGCACTCTTCATTTCCAATGTTCCAAGCTATTGAATTGTGCAATTATAGAAGGCTCGGATGTCATTAATCAATAATACCGTTGGAGGAATTAGGGAATGAGCTCCCGTTGGGTCTATCTCTTCTGCAACCATTGGATGGAGTTTAAACTTAGGAGGATCATAGATTGCATTCCTAACCAACATCTTGGATCGTTTCATAACCTTGCTGCTAGATGTGGATTCCATTATGCTTGAAGGCTTGATAAAACTTTGTAACTAGAAACTTTCTAATACAAATTTGCTCTAAATCACTTAAGGCATTGTATCACTATTGTAGCTAGCATAGCTCAGAATGAAGCTTGGAAAACACTAACTTAGGTATCCTCAAAACCATATAACTTGACTTAACTCGATTAAGCCTGTGTAACTTAGGTGTTACTGAGATCTTCACTTGGTTAAAACTACAATATGTCCTAGTGCATGAATATGTTGATTTGGACATACTTATCATGTCTGCAACTGATGTAGGATGACTTTTATGCACAGTTCTAGTAGTCTCCTTGCATGTTTATTTGGAGATGGTAGATCCACCCAATTCACTCCTTTGGGTGCCACTTGATCCTTCATTGTTTTTATCTAAACTTTCAAGAGATTTCCTTACCCACCGATGATTCATCTGAGTTATGATTTCAAAAACTTTTTCTTTTCCTTTCTCAAAACTAGTATCCACTTTTTCTTTGTTCATACAATTTTTGGACCGAGGTGTTTACATACATATCTCTTAGTAGGATTCCTTTTTCTGAGGTGAGTGTTTACAAAATTTTCACCAATATGTCCATATTCACCATAGTGTTAGCATATACTCCATGTTTTTTAATCCCAACCAAAAATTGCTTTAGCTAGTTGTTCAGCAGAGTTCCATTTCTTAGTTCTGCACTTGGAGGATTTGTGACCTTGTTTGTTACAATTGAAACATTTTCCTTCAAATTTAGGTTTCTCAGTGCATTCACCTGCACTATATCCATGTTTGTTGCATCTGTAGTATTTACCATTAAACTTTGATTTTCCATTTCTCCAACACTTGTTTGTTGTGTGTCCTAACTTTCCACAATGATTACAAGTAGGTTTGTTATTCTTTTGAGTTCTTTGTTGTGAGGATTCACCTTGTTCAGTATAACCTAATCCAGTCTGTCCATGATGTCTGAGTTGAGTTTTCTCTATCAACTTATCCATGCTTCCTTGTGAATTAATCATTCTCTCATTGGTCTATTTTTCAGTATTGAGATCATTTTGCAATTTTTTTATTTTATGTTCTCAGATTGATAACTTCTTGATTTACATTATTGAGTTGATTTATCATATCTACTTGCTGAAGTGACAAATGATAGATTTCATTTTCTTTTTCTTCTAATCTTGTACTCAACAATATTTTATCTTCTTGTGTCATTTCTCTGTCATTTTCTACTTGACTCTTTTGTTCTATGAATTCACATATTCTGACTGAATGAATTTCTTGTTCTCTTTTCAATTTTTTGACTTCTTCATGTAAATTGAGATTCTTTGCAAGTATCTCTTCAATTGCTGCATCTACTTCTTCTGAACTTCCTTCTTTGCATAATTCATCAATTCTTTCTTCTATGTAAGTTTTGTCATTCATCTGTACTACTAAATATTTTCTTCTTTTCAAGGAAAGAGAGAGTTGCTCCTTGAGTTTCTTGATCTGATCCATGGCCACTTGTAGATCTATCTTTTCATTTTCAATGGCTTTCTCCAGTTTGTATATTTCTATTGCCTCTGACCTTTGCTCAAGTTGATAAACTTCTGTAAAGAGAACCTTATGCTCTGATACCAATTGTTGGAAATATGTTGAGTCAATGTGACTGAGAGGGGGGGTGAATCAGGAACCAATAAAACTTAATCCTTTTATTCCAATATTAGATTATCTACTTTGATTTTAAGCATGAAATGAAAAGCAATAAAACATCCACAATAGTTGATACAATATTTGGTTACCCAGAAACCTTCCAAATAGAAAGTAAAACTGGGGTGGCAATGGTACCCACAAGATTTATTACTGTAGTATAAATTTAGCCTGTTAAAGCTTATAATTGACTACTTTTGATGGCCTGCCCTGTTAGGCGAAATAAGGACTATTAGGTCCACCTTGTGAAAGGATTTGATACAATACAATCAAGTAATGCAACTCTATTAGGAAATTTATTAAGGACTGTTAGGTCCACCTTGTTAGAGGATTTTGTTGATGCACTTGTTAGGATGAACCAGTAGATGATCTTCAATGAAACTCTGATTTGCTAAATAAGATCCAATGATATAAAAAAATCACCTGACTATGATGGATGAGTCTTTTTTGTTCCTTATACTGTTGTAGCCTCTTAAACAAACTGCCTCTTCATATTCGTATACATGCTCTTACACAACTATACACTTTTTGGATAAACAAAATACTCTATATTTATACCTTATCCAAACCAAATACAACTGTAATTCAACTTCCATAAGATAAATTAACATTTAAAAATATAATCTAGGATGACCCACAACTGTCACTCGAGTCTAGTAATCCATTATGGAAATACACTGGCACTTGGGAATTATGTTGTCACTCGGGCTACTATGTGTACTCAGGTAATACTGATTACCACTATCTGCTCAGTCAACACTGCCACTGCTCGGGTTACACTACTGCCTCGGTCAACACTATGATGACTAAGTGTTTTGGCACTAATTGACAATATATCTTGCCATAAGGTCATCAATTAAATATACTTATAAATGTATTGATCAAGGCCTTTAAACCTTTTTGAAAAATGTATATGTGTGTGTGTGTGTGTGTGTGTGTGTGTGTGTGTGTGTGTGTGTGTGCGTGCATGTGTGTGTAGGATCATGCTATACCAAGCTATGGCCCTAAGTGGCAATGAAAAATTAGAAAATACAGGTTAGTCAACTTGATGTAAAACGTTGAACATCTTATCAACCTTATGTAAAAAAGTTGTAAGAACATAATCTGTAGAAAATTGAATTTAGTTTCTAAACTACTAGCCATTGTCTGAAAAAAATTAATCTAATTGTTCAATATTTCAGATTTCAATGGAGTAGTACAAAAATTTTAGGAAAAATATAAAAAGTACGTGTATGTCTGACCACCTTAATCACAATCAAATGATTATATATTTTCACAAGATTCTAGATATAAGTAGTAAACTCATGCCCGGATGTGAAGCACATTTTTGTGTAATTTTTTTACCAAATAAATAATTAATTATGAATTTGCCGCTACAATTGATTCAAAATAAAACAACTCTCATGTCTGACCACCTTAACTAATTCTAAAGTTTACAAAATTGCAAACTTTTTTTTCTTATAGTAGGCGAATCATAGAATGTGACGCATGTTTCAGATTTCAAAAATGTTAAACCATTTGAAAGTTATAGTTTTTTTTAATTAGTCTGTCAATCAGGACTTTAGAGATAACTCAATTAGAAAATAAGTAATAATTACTTACTAAACTCAAATTCTGACACTAATTATATTAATGGAAAGTTGATAATGTCTTTAAGAAACCCTTTTTGTTTCATCAATTTTGGGTGAAAAAAAGGTCGTCAGCTACATGGTCAAAGTCTGGAGATCAGAGGAAATATGGTGAACACGTTGTTTGGGTTGACCATCCACGTTTGGCATTGCAAAGCCAAAACCCAAAGAAAATACCAAGCCTAATCATATATCTGATATTATTGAATATTCGATAATATTGGATATCTGATTATACCCGATATTTGATAACTCCCGCCCAAATTCAACATTTCAATTTCAAACCTCTTTTCAAATTTATGATTTTAGGCTTTTTCAAATTTATGATTTTATATTTTTAGTTTATATATTATAAATTTTATTTTTTAAATATTAATATGACATGGTAATATCATTACTATTATATAATTATTTAAATATTATTATTGGGTATGTGCAAGGTCATGAGGGGCCAAAATATGCCCTTAAGTTGCAATGAAAAATCAGCAAATCAGGGTTACTCAACTTGACGTGAAAATTTGAACTAGCTATTAACTTAATATCAAAAATTTGAAAGAATAGAATCTGTAGGAAATTGAATGCAGTTTCTAAACTACTAGGCCTTTTCTGAAAAAAAATAAAATATGATTGGGGAAAAGTATAGATTTCAATGTAGCAGTACAAAAATTGTAGAAAAAAAATAAGAAGTAGGTGTATGTCTGTCTAGACCTTAATCATAATGAAATGATAATATTTTATATATAAGTAGTAGACTCATGCCCGAATGTGACGCATATTTTTTTATAATTTTGTTTTGAAAAAATAATTAATTATGAATTTTCTGCTACAACATTTTCAGTATAAAAAAACTCCCGTGTCTGACCACCTTAACTCATTGAAAAATTTACAAAATTAAAAAGAAAAATCCCTTATAGTAGGCGAAGCATAGAATGTGATGCATTTTTCAGATTTAAAAAATGTTATACCATTTGAAAGTAATAGTTGTTTTTCAATCAGTATATAAATTAGCACCTTAGAGGTAACTCAATTAGAAACTAACTAATAATTACTTACCTAATTCAAAATTTGACAGCAACTATATCGATAGAAAGCTGATAATCTCCTTAAGATACCCCTTTTGTTTCATCAAATTCGAGTGAAAAAAAGTCATTAGCTACATGGTCGAAGTCTGGAACTCAAAGAAACAAGGGAAAAATACATTTTTGTGACATTTTTAGAGTTGACCATGTAGGTTTGGTGTACAAAGCAATATTGAGCATAATCAGGTACCCGATATTTTTGGGTACCCAAAAATGATGGCATAATTTTGATTTTTAAAATTTTCCTCCCTTCTCCCTCTTTATTTTTTTCTCTCCCCTTTCTCCCTCCTAATTTTCTCTCCCATTTCTCCCTCCTTCATATGACATATTATATATCAAAAATTATATATTAGATTATATATTTTATATATTAAATATTATATAATATATATTAATATTAAATTTTACATTATATATATCATATATTATATATTAATATGTATTTTATAATATATCACATAATATCTTCATATATATATATATATATATATATATATATATAATCAATACGATACATGTATTATATATTGTATATTAAATATTACATTGTATATATAATAAAATAAAGTATAGTATATATAATATATATTATATAGGACATATTAATATATAGGTTAATTGCATTAGTATAAGGCATCCAAAAGGTTTCCAAAGGGATCATAGAGGGTTCCTATGGGTCCTAACATGTGAGAAGGTGTACTAGGACCCCTTAGGTCCCTATATAACCCCTAGGGACACATTAGAACACTCAAGTGTGTCTTAAGGGGTTGTATGACCCCTTGGGACACACTTGAGTGTTGAAATGTGTTGAAAGGAGTCATGGGGACTTCCTATGGGTCCTAACGCATGAGAAGGTGTACTAGGACCCCTTAGGTCCCTTTGTGACTTCTGGGGACACATTTGAACACTTAAGTGTATCCGAAGGGGTCCTACAAACCCTTGCAACACACTTGAGTGTTCAAATGTGTTGAAAGGGGTCATGGGGACTTCTTAGGGGTCCTAATGCTTTTGAATGTATATTATGACCCATTAGGACCCTCTTTGATCCCCAGGGACACATTCAAGTGTGTCCCAAGGGGCCCTACAACCCCTTGAGAAACACTTGAGTATTCCAATGTGTCACCGAGGCTCAAAGAGGGACTTCCTAAGGGTCCTAAGACATAAGAAAGTTTACTAGGACCCCTTAGGTCCCTCTTTGACCCCAAGGGACACATTGGAACACTCAGGTGTGTCCCAAGGGGTCCTAAGACCCCTTGGGACGCATTGGAACACTCAAGTGTGTCCCAAGGGGTCTTAAGACCCCTTGGGGCACACTTGAGTGTTCTAATGTATCCTTGGGGTCAAAGAGGGACTTCCTAGGGGTCATAACATGTAAGAAGGTGTACTAGGACCCCTTAGGTCCCTCTTTGACCCCCAGGAAAACATTGTAACACTCAAGTGTGTCCCAAGGGGTCCTACGACCCCTTGGGCCACACTTGAGTGTTCCAATATGTCTCCAAGGGTCAACAAGAGACTTCCTAGGGGTCCTAACATGTGAAAAGGTGTATTAGGA
>MU225022.1:1861138-1872502 GCA_018584345.1 Thuja plicata | reverse complement strand
TCTATCTTTGTACTTGTTGTCCCTTCTTTCATCTTTGTCATTCTTATCAGGACATCTAGCAGCAATATGACCAACTTTGTTACATGAAAAACAAATGATAGGAAGTTTACCTTTGAATTTTCCTTTTTTCTCTAGATATACTTCTTGCCATAAGTGCCTCAAGTTCTTCCAGATCATCATCTGTAGTGTCTCTATCACTATTTACAAATTTATTTCCTTTATTAGGTTTGTTAAGGACCAACTGAGATCTAAATGCAGAATCAATAGCTTGTGGAGTATAGTTATCAAAATTTGACATCTCAAATGCAATAAGTCTGCCTACCAGACCTTCTAAAGTCAAATTGTTATTAGGAGTACATCTTAATTCTTGAATTGCAGAGACTCTAATAGCATACATAGGAAGAAGAGTTCTCAGTACCTTTCTCATAATGATGTTATCATCAATGGTTCCATTATCTCCTCTAATAGCATTCACAACTTCTTTTATCCTACCACAATATTGAACTATATTTTCTCCTTCTTGCATTTTCATTTCATCAAACTTACCTCTTAAACTTTTTGATTTGGCTCTCAGCACATTTGTATCTCCTCCATAGATGGTTTCTAGGGTATCCCACATATGCTTTGTATTTGTATAGTTCTTTATGTCTTCAAATTCAGGATAGCTTAGGGATGATGCGATCTCCAATATTGCTTGATTGTGTTCCTTCTTTTCTCTTAACTATTCAACGATGAGAGGTGTAGTTGGGAATACATAATCATGTTCAATATAGTGCTTAGAAGCATCACCAATACCACCCAGATACAATTTCATCAAACTCTTTTATGCAAGGAAGTTATCTTTGTTCAACTGCAGTACCTCCTTTTTATACATCTTGATCTTTTTCTCCTAGTGCCTTCAAACTATTTTCAAGAGACCAGAGCTCTGATACCAATTGTTAGAATGAATTTGGAATAACGTACAGGGGGTGAATCAGTTATCCTTAGGTCTAGATGTACCAATTGAAACTTTATAGAACTTTAAACAACTCTGATCTACTCAACGACAATAGCATAAATCAACAACATAAATATATAGTTTACTGTTCAAATGTAATTAGCTTGTAGAAACTTAATATTAAAACACAACATAAACACTCACACAAGTTGACACCAGTATTTAACGTGGAAACCCAAATTGGGAAAAAAAACTAGTAACATGCTACCAATTTTTCACTCTTCAGAAGTGAGATTTGCTAGGAGCCAACCCTGTTAAAGGTTACAAAACACATTGCTAAATATGACCTGATTAAAGGATTTAATCACCCTATTAGTAGTGGCCTTGTTAGAGGTCTTAGAAAATTCCACCTGAATGTCACCTTGCTCAAAGGATTTATACAATGACTGTTAGGTCAACCTGGTTAAAGGATTTTGACTTATACAATGGTTAGAAAGTAATCAGCAGGTGGGATATGATACATAAAACTTACTTTGCAAATCCAGATCTAATTAATCTCTAATGCTAATTCATTGAGTGGCCTCCATTCTCATTTCAATCTTTAGATCTGCTTGGAAATCTGTCAATCAATAACTTTCACAACTCTCTGCTTCTTTGTTCAGCCTTCTTTGCTAGATCATGCCAATCAGTCAATTAATCATGCAATTCTCATGCATACACTTTTCACATACATACATACTCTTGAATAACCCCTTGAGATTATCTTATTCCTCTTCATCTAGGTAAAATAAATCTTTTCCACTTAATCAAGATCCTAGATCTTAGGTTATCTCAGATCCAACTGATATTTCCATCATTTACATTTAATTTACTTCTCCAAAGCAATTACTAATTAAATATTGGATCCATGCATTAATTATAGTTACCCATACATTTAAATAGTTTGGAACAATCATGCTTATCCTTAATTAACTTTACATATCTCAATAAATTCAATTATGTCGGCCAGAGATCTCAAATCTCAACAATTACCAAAATACTGCTGCTCGGCGAACACTGTGTTCTTCCACTCGGTCATCGCTATTTTCCTCAGAAATTTACTGGCACTCAGTTGACACTAAGAAATTGTGCTCAGCATACACTGGTTCTCGGTTGACACAAACTTTACTTGGCATATACTGTTCCCAGTAAACTGACATCTTGACTTAGTGTTATGGATAAACAACACATTACTTTGCCAATGTGCCAACTGATGAAGTACCCTTGTAATTTCTCATAACTCAACCATTTCACTCGGTCTTTTTGTTATCCTTGCCTTCAAATATTCTTCAATAATCAATAGATATGGTACTGAAACAAATAGCAATATTCTCACCAGTTAACATTTGACATCAATGACAAAACAACAATTGTTTACATTGTAGCTTGCCAACAGTTGACATATAACTTCAACAAGATATAATTTAAATCATAATTATAATCAAATATAACTTTAAGATATAACAATCATAATCATAGTCAAGATATAACTTCACCATTCAATTCCATAAAAATGAATAATACATGTGTATACAAAAGATGACACAAATATAACATAAAAATGAAAATGTAATATATTTAGAAAGTATCTAAAGTATCTCCATATACAAATATGACACATGCCATTTCAAAATGTCTACAAAATCAATGTTTCAAGGTGTATAATGTGGCATATATGCCATCTCAAAATGTGCCAAGTGACATATCTAAATAACCACAACTAAAAATACATCCTATGTCATAGGGGAGTCAGCAAAATGTAGCCTCTTTGAAGAACTATTTGGCTCTAATTGATCCTGCATAAAAAAATAGTTCAAACCCAAGTTAGATTGCTTAGTTTATATGATTTGTACATATATATAATTCATAATTCAAACACTAATTTAATTATAAATTATAACTGAATACAAACATTTGTACCTGGCCTCTCAGTCACCTACCATGATCAAGTGTCCCAACATAAGCCCTTGGTAGCGAAGGGACAATGCCACCAATACCAAATTTGACCTATAAATATATATTTGCAATAATAAAATTAGTAGAGTGGTGCAGGGGCCCAAGGTGAAACATAGAGAAATAAATTTACAAAATAGGATGATAGCGTAATAAAATTATAAATTGATTAAACTAAAATTAAAACTTACGTCCATTGATCTCTCCTTTGGAATAGTGGGCTGGGTCAACAAAGATATGAAAAATTCTCGTGGGGCCTCCCTCAAACTGGGAGTAACCTATGAGAGTCAAAAAGATAGTCAATTATATATAAATGTACTTCATCGTAAAAACCCTGATTATAAAATAAAAATAAAAATATATAAATATAAGTACAATCGGGCTATCACTCTGAATCGAGATCCTTGTTAGCCTAGGCTCCTGAACCTGTGATAGGACATCGTCAAGAGCCACACCCTATACAATAAAGTGCATGTAAAATATTTATTACTACACAAAAGTGGCATACATATACATTCATTATTAATCTTAAACACTTAATTACCTTTCCTTTATCGACACATGAAGAAGGAACCCCCTTGTGCCCCCCACTGACATCAACTGATACCTGCAAGAGTACTATAAGATGAAAATATGATTTTATTGCTCTAATTGATAGAGATTTAAGCATGTGCACCAAATGATATAAAAAAACTAATGGGTACATAATTCATAACATACCGTATAGGTGTCAAGGCCAAATGAAATGGACGAAATTGTGGGGTCATCCACCTGTCTGAACTCCTCCTCTATCATCGAATGAACATAAATGGACCAAATATATATACATAAGTGCATGTAGTCATTAAAACTAATCTAAATAAATAAATCATTTTAAAATTAAATAGGTCATGTAAAAAATTTATTTATAATGTTTACTCTTACCGTATCAATAGGAGTCTAGGGCTCTACATGCCCCTCCTCATCACTCTCATGAGACGTGGATGCTCCATGAGGTGTTGCAGCCTCTGTAGCTGTGTCTCTTGTATCCTCCTCATCAATAACATATTGATATGTATCAGCATCAGTAAGCAGTCCAAGGCAGAAATTCTTGCACATAATGCAAGTATGGGGAACACAGACATGTGAACTGCTGCCAGATGTCGATGCGCCATCATCATCCACACCAGGAGGCAACAATGACCTGGACTGGAAAATCAAATGATCACTTAGCGTGTGAATGACCCTAATACTCAGTGAGGAAGCCTCTGCAATGATATTAAGATGCTGCACTGGAGGAGGGGGTGAGACATCAATGGGGGGACAAAGGTAGTGGCCTTTTTGCACTGGGAAAATGGCCTAGTCTGAGGAGCTCCTCCACCTACGCCCATGTTGGGCCTCATGCTCCAATAATTTACATTGTGACTAAGAAAAAACTTAGCATACAATTTTTTTATAAAATAGAAAGGGAGCTCCAAATTGCAGTGGGGTGGTTTATCAAAAACCATCCACTAGCGATCCCACAAGTGTCTATGCATTGCATCGTTTGTGCACCATTTAATTGATAATTTGGGTTTTTTGGGGTCAACTTTTAATCTAGTTTTAGGACTCACAAAAAGGGAGGATATATCATCTTTATTTATATTAAGGGCCACAATCCCATCATGGTCAAGCCCATCATCAAATTGGGCATGCATATCGTCACGCCAATGAAGAGAAACATTACATTGCCAAGTAAGAGTGTCAATATTTTGAACAATAGTATTTAGGGTGGAAAGCATGGGACCTAATGTAGGTATATTCTGATATGTATTTTGGAAGTCACGTATAGTGTTCAAATTATCTTGTGTCAAATCCTCTAAAGATCAAGGGTTTTGAAGTGGTTCTGGATTGTTTTGGCGATCTTTATTCGGTAGGGGAGAGTTATTTTCTTCATTGTTGTCAGCCATGCCTGATTAAATTAAAAATAAATATAAATTTCATATTGATTTCATATATTATTAAAAAAATCAATACAAAACCCTATTTCAACCAAAAAAACTTCATTTAACATCAAAATATAAGAAATATGTCAAAATATATCAAGAATTAACTTACCGTATATACCACAAAGTCAAATTTGTTGTTGGAGAAATCTGGTACCCGAAAATATCATGTATGGGATAAACCTAGCCATTTTTCAATCTACAGGCAATGAGAGAAATAAGGAAAATGAATCTCGGGTTTTGATTTATGCCACAGGTTTCGGGTACCCAAAAAAATTAGGTACCCAAAAATGTCAGGTATCCAAAAAAATTAGGTACCCAATTAGGCTTGTGCTTGGGTGTCAGGTTTTCCCAGGTGTACTGAGACCTAGGCCTTCTAAAAAGTCAACAAACATTTTCATGCACTTTTGGACAAGTGAAAAGTGGATTTTTTTCACATCGCCACTTTTTGGCCCCTCATCTTCTTGCACATACCCTATTGTATTGTATAAATTAGTATTATATTATTATTATTATTATTATTATTATTATTAATATTATTATTATTATTATTATTATTATTTATTTCTCTACTGTATAATAGTATAATATTAGTATTAATTATTTATTAATATTTATATTATAACAATAATACCTAGGAGAGAGAGAGAGAGCTATTAATATCCATATAATAAATTAATATTAATATAATATTCATATTAATATAATGTTAATATTAATATTAATATTGTTAAAATATAATAGTAATGAAAAGTAAAATAAACATTCAAAATAGGATGAAAATGAAAAGGTTAAAGACAAATTTGGGTAGGAGATATCGGATGTCCGATAATATTGGATGTCTGATAATATTAGACATCCAATAATATGAGTTATATGATATTATCTGATATCCGATATTCTTTATTGGCATCCAAAAGAAAAAAATGATTCTCTGGGTCCCTGTCTGAGAAGCACATTTTTCTGCAAAGAATATCATGGGAAATTAGTTGTGAAAGACAAAAAAACAATTTTTCACCCTTTTTGTTGGAATCTATATATTATCAAAGGTTTTTGGATCACCTTTTTGGTCTCACCATGGGGAGTAGTAGTCGTCGAAAGCATAAATGAAAGAGGAAGCTAACAAATAAAGATATTGAAGTGTATAGAGAAATTGATAGTGTTTTCCATCGGAACAAGAGACAAGGTATGTTAAATTTTAATGAAGATGTGGGCATAGGCCCACTCTTAAATGTGGTTTCAAGTGAAGAAGAACATGAATTTGAAATGATTTATGACAATAATATTGAAACTGAGAATGTAGGGATTAAAGTTGAAAATGTAGGTTTTAAAAATGAACACATCGATGTGGACAATGGAAGTGTGGACATTGACAATGACAATCCACTGATTGAATATGAAGGAATTAACAATGATAATGGTGCACAAGAACTAAATCAAAATTACACATCTCCAAATTATATGAGAAATGAAGTCCCTTGTGAGGAAGAAAGACAAACTTCAAATTTGAGACCTTCAAGAACAAAAAAATAATTACTTGAAATTTATGAGAACATAATGAGCAATTTTGATGACAAGCGACCAGAAAAAACCATTTGGTTGTGGGTTTGAAAAAATTTTGATCAATTTTTTAGCCACAAGATATTGGTTGAGCAATGTCAATTATTTGTGCAGTTGCTAAAGATGCAGAAGACGAGACCTATTTTAGTCAAGTTGAAGATTAGTGTGAACAAGAAAAAGGAGAGGAATGCTATAATTATGAGAAATATTTTTAGTGCTCTCAATTCCATTGGGAAGACTACCAAGGAAATAGACAAGAGATCTGCTAGGAGGGTTATTACAACCTCCTTAGCAAGTCATCATTTGAGAAAGGCTTGTTTGATGAGACAAACTTGTGTTGACTTGAATCTAAATTGTAAAACTTTGGATAGAGCGCTTGCAAGAAGAGAAAGACTTGATGATCCTCTTCAAAATGATACATGGGCTTATGGTGGGAGACTTCCACATTGTGATAAGAAGCTTACCGATGGTGTGAATGATCAAATTCAACTATTTTTCCAATCTGAAGGATGTCTTGAAGTTGAGAATTGGCATTTGAGACTGCACCCCACATCCAAAACATTATTATGAAATGACACTTGAAATTTTGATATATAGTTGTGTATCTAAGATTTTGAGAAATTCTATATCTTAGACTTTTGATAACATTGATATATTTATTCATAATATGTTGTATCAATGATATACAATGATTTTGTATGAAAGGTGGTGTGTATAGTCAAACTTGTATAATAATGAAATACATGCAAGAATACAAATATTTAACAAAAAATTATTAAGGATTTATTTCAAATGTGTTAGATAAGATGTCTTATAAATTTTTCTACAATAAAATATAAGGCTTTGTTGAATGTGTTCAAAGTAGTAAAGTATTTGATTTAAATAAATTGTGGTAAAGTAGTAAAGTATTTGATTTAAGTAAAGTATCATGAAGATATCAATGTCATCTCCATTGGTGTAGCCTTAATTCTTCAGGAGAACAACCAGTTGCAAATGAAATTTATTTCCAATCCTCAACTTCTCCAATTGGTCTCAAGCCCTCATTCATCCGTATAGATCTATACAATTGCAAAAATTCACAGAATTATATGAAAAATTCATCCGTATAGAACACCTTTTCTAGTTTTACTTCCAAATATCCCAAAGTTCCTTGGAAATTAATTGAATGATCAAAGAGTACTGGTTGGGGCAGTAATTTTCCCAAAAGGACAAGTCTTGAAACATTGGACAACTCCTCTTAGGAACCCTCACTTTGTCTTGGAAGGGCTAATTGGTGCACTTACTGAAGGAAGTACCCTTCAAACCTTGAAAACCACCAATATAACACTTGGGATACCTTGAGGCACATGAGAGAACATCATTTCTCCATTTTTTGTTCTTGAACAATACCCATCAAAAGTTATGGGGAATCAAGCATCTAGTCTATGCTTCTCTACCAGTCACACACCACTAACAATTTGAGAGCATCAAGAACCATTCATCATGGGACCAAACCATCAACTCCATTAGCTCGAGTTGGCTGAGTAAATACTAGGGGAGACCTTTTTTTTTCTCGCGTAGAATCAAGAACATTCCGGCGCATGTTAGACCGAAGTGTTCTCAAGGTGCACTAAGCCAAATTGGGTAGAGATTTTTGGAGATCCATATCTTGGACCTCGTGAGTGATATAAAATATTTGTGAAGTGAAAAAGGACCATCTTGGGAAGGCCTAAAAACATATAGCTCAGTTCTGGGAGATTCCACTCAAATTCCATTTGGCAACCCGATCTTAGTTGGTGCAAAAAGTTGCATTATTGCTCAGTTGAAAGTTGCTCAATGGTGCATCTTTCAAACCATTCATTGTTGGAACAAACCGTTAGCTCCATCAGCTCCATTTGGCTAGGTAAATTCTATGGGAGACCTTTCTTCACTCACGTAGCATGAAAAATGTTTCGGCACATGTCAGACCGAAGTGTTCCCAAGGTGCACTAAGCCAAATTGGGCAGCAATTTTTGGACATCCATATCTCAGACCTCATGAGAGATATGAAAGATACTTGAAGTGAAAAATGACCATATTGGGAAGGCCTACAAGCACGTAGTTCAGTTCTAGAAGATTCCACTCAGAATCCATTTAGCGACCCGATCTCCGTTGGTGCAAAATGTTGCATTGGTTCTCAGTTGAAAATTTCTCAATGGAGCATCTTTCAAACCATTTTTCATGCGACCAAACCATCAGATCCATCAGCTACAATTGGCTAATTAAATTCTAGGGGAGACCTTTCTTCGTTCACGTAGCATAAAAAATGTTATGACGCATGTCAGACCGAAGTGTTCCCAAGGTGCACTAAGCCAAATTAGGCAAAAATTAATAGACATCCATATCTTGGACCTAATGAGAGATATCAAAGATCTATGAGGTGCACAAGGACCATCTTTGGAAGGCCTAAAATCACGTATCTTGGTTCTAAGATATTCCACTTGGATTCTATTTGGCGACTCGATCTCGGTTTGTGCAAAAAGTTGCATTGTTGGTCAGTTGAAAGTTGCTCAATGGTGCATCTTTCAAACCGTTCATCATGGGAGTAAACTATTAGCTCCATCAACTCCAATTGGCTGGGTAAACACTAGGGGAGACCTTTCTTCACTCGTGTAGTATCAAAAAAAATTTGGCGCATGTCAGACCGAAGTGTTCCCAAGGTGCACTAAGCCAAACTGGGCAGCGATTTTTGGACATCCATATCTTGGACCTCGTGAGAGATATCAAAGATTAATGAAGTGCACAAGGAACCTCTTGGGAAGGCATACAATAATGTATCTTGGTTTTTGGACATTCCACCTAGATTCCATTTGGCGACCCGATCTTGGTTGATGCAAAAAGTTACATTGTTGCTCAGTTGAAAGTTTCTCAACGGTGCACCTTTCAAACCATTTGTCATGGGACCAAACTGTCAGCTCCATCAGCTCTAGTTGGCTAGTTAAATGCTAGGGGAGACCTTTTTTTTCTCGTGTAACATAAAAAACATTCCAACACATGTCGGAACGAAGTGTTTCAAAGGTGCAATAAGCTAAATTGTGAATCAATTTTTGGACATCCATATCTCGGACCTCGTGAGAGATATCAAAGATCCATGAAGTGTAAAAGGACCCACTTGGGAAGGCCTACAAGCATGTAGCTTAGTTTTGGGAGATTCCACTCATATTATTTAGATTTGACAGAGAGCCTCAAAGAGATTTTCTCTCATAGAATGTAATTTTTTCAATGTTCTTTATGCTTGGGGCCAAGTAGGGAGAATGTACTGTGGAAGCGCAAAGAATAAAATATACATGAATATTTTGAGGATATTTTTTAGGATATGCATAGATTAGATTTATTGAGAAAGATTTTAAGAATTTGAAGCAAATGCACATAGCATATTGCAAGCTCGGGTAGACAAATGAGAGATGTGGAAGAACATACAAGGCATAAAAAACATTTTTATTGCTGCAACATGTAGAACTATTCAAGGCATGTTTTATATTTCAAACAGTTCCTCTGGGATGTCACCTCAAGTAATGAGACAATTTGGTTACAGAATGTGTGTGAAGCATGTTAGTTGTTTGCCTATGCCAATGTGAAGTGTAGAAACAAAGGATGTACACAAGCTATTTTACTTAATGTCTCAAGCAAATACCAAAGCATAAACTAAAGAACTTTAAACTGTTTGATAAAATGCATCAAAGGAATATACAAGCATAAAAAAAGTATGTTGAACTGTTTGAACAATGTAAACCAAGTACATTGAACTACAATGTAAACAAGACATGCTGAACTTTTTGAACAATGTAAAGAAAAAATGTTGAACTTCTTTTAATAGAACTACAAGGCACATTAATTATTTAATAGAATGATGTAAATTGATTTCATTACATTGTCTGCAAGGATTATAAACAAAACATGCAAAGTACTTTTAGATCTCTTCAAACATGGTGTAACACCAAAATAATAGCATAATCAAATGACAACCAAATCTATAAAGGATCAAAGGTTGCCTTAGTGGGCATGCCACATGTATGAATGAAGGAAATTGAAAACCAAATCAGAGGCTTAGTTATTCCAACATCACAATAATGGATTCTTTCAAATAAACACATGTAAAATAAATGTTAAATAACATAATGCATTTGATAAAACATTAATCAATTGCACTCCTATCTACCGTGAATCTTGCAATGAACATTTTTGTGCTCTCAAAAGTATAGTGTAGTAGATGGCTAATGGAGAATGAAGATGTAGTATGAAAATAATAAATACATACAATGCATGGAAAAGATATAATGTGAAAATGAACACAAATACATAAATACAATGCATGACAAAGACATAATATTGAAATAATACATACATACATACATACAACACATGCCAAAGATATAATATGGAAATGATACATACATAGAACACATGACATTTAGATAAAATAAACAGAAATGAACATGTAGATATGTATATATGAAATAGTTTTGTACAAAATGTGGCACATGCCATCTCAAAAAATTTACAAATCAACATATCTAGATACAATATGGCATACGTCATCTCAAAATGTGCCATATGGCATCCCAAAATAAGAAGTTCAACTACAAATGTTTCTAGGATATCCTATTCTACTGGTGGATGATCAAAGTGAAGTCTCTTTGAACTACTCTTTGGCTCTAATGGATCTTGCATTAAAACAAAAAAGTGAAACCCCAAGTTAGATTACTTAATTTATATGATTTCTACAAAGAATAAATAAAAATTTAAAATCATAGTCAACAATAATAAATATTTTCTTTTTTAAATTGAACTCTCATGTACCTCACCTCTCAATCTCCTCATACGGTCAGGAGACCTAACATATGTCCTTGGTAGTGAAGGGACAATGCCACCAATGTCAACTCTGACATATAT
>MU225022.1:1836584-1861088 GCA_018584345.1 Thuja plicata | reverse complement strand
TATATATATATTTGTTGGAAAGTGACAATGCAAGCAATTGTTATTTTGTCATTGCTGTCAAACCTTAACTGGTGAGACTATTGTTATCTGTTAGAGTACCATATCTATTGTTGATGAAGAAGATTTAACAAGAAGACCAAGTGAATGGTTGAGTTAAGGCATATAAAAGGGTACTTGATCAGTTGGCACTCTGGCAAAGTAATTATTTGTTTATCTTTCAAAGACAATTTTTCTGGTTGTTTTGTGCCGAGCAAGTTTGGCTTGTGCCGAGCAAAGTTTCTTGTGCCGAGAAAAGTTGTTTGTGCCGAACAAAGTTGTTTGTGATGAAAAAGTTTGTTCAATGTCAAGCACCCGTAAAATTGCCGAGTGAAAACAGTGATGTTGGCTGGCTTACAGTAATTGGATTAATGATGAGATTTGAGATCTCTGGCCGACTTAGTTAATTTTATTGGGATATGTAATGTTAATTAAAGATTGATCCACGTCATGTAATGTATGGGTAATCGTAATTAATGCATGGTTTCAAGATTTAATTAGAGACTACTTTGAAGAATTAAATGTAATGCAATGATGGAGTGATCCATTAGATTTGACCTAACCTAAGATCTACGATCTTAATTAAGCAGCAAAAGATTTATCTGACCTAGACAGAGAGGTATATGATAACCTCAAGGGGTTATTCATTGAGTGTGTTGAAGTGTGATGCTTAGTGTGTTGTTGAATGTGAAGTACATGTATGTAAGAGGATTACATGGTTGATTTACTGTTTGGCATGATCTAGCAGAGAAGGCTGAATACAGAAGCAGAGAGTTGCATGTGTGATTGCTTGATGGATTTCCAAGAAGATCAGAAGAGTGAAATGACAATGCAGGCTATCCAGTAAGTTAACATTAGAGATATAATTGGATCTGAATTTGCAAAGTAAGTTTTATGTATCATATCACAACTGTTGATTACTTTCTAACCATTGTATTAGTTAAAATCCTTTAACAAGGTTGACCTAACAGTCATTTGTATAAATCCTCTAACAAGGTGACATTCAAGTGGAATGTACTCTTACAAGGCCACTCCTAACAGGGTGATTAAATCCTTTAACCAGGTCACACCTAATAGTGTGTTATTGTAACCTTTAACAGGGTTGCCTCCTCATAGAGCTCACTTCAGAAGAGTGAAAACTTGGTAGCATGTTACTGGTGGTTTTTCCCATATTGGATTTCTACGTTAAATACTTGTGTCAACTTGTGTGAATGATTATGGTTTGTTTTATTGTTATGTTTCTACAAGCTAATTACATTAGACAGTAAACTGCATAATTAAGTTGTTGACATATGCTACTGCTGCCGATTAGATCTAAAATATAGAAAGTTTTATTTTCTACATCTAGACTTGAGGATAACTGATTCATCCCTCCCCTCTCAGTTATTCTAAATTCATTCTAACAATATATATATATATAAGTTTGCGAACATGAGATTGATCTACGACTTATATTATTTAATGTTAAATCCTTGGTAGCAAATACATGTTTCAAAAATAACTGAATTAACATTAAAACTTACTTGTGTTGAACTTTCTTTGGGAAATGTCAGTTGGGTCATCAACGATACAAACCCTTAGTGTGGTACCTCCCTCAAACTAGGGGTGACCTACAAAAGTCAAACAAATACTTCATAGAATCATGACTGATCATATTAAATATATACTTGATAGCAAAATACACACAAATAAATTTAGAAATATATGTACTATGGGGCTATCACTGCAAATTGAGGTGCCTCTGGCTCTATCATGGTAAACTGTTCTCATGACATCATTTGACACAACCCTTTGTCAAATAAAATATGTAATTAAAAATGAGTACGCACAAGTGAAAAGTATACACATATTCTTAAACAATCTAAAATACTTAATTACCTTCCCCTTGTCAACACCAGACACTTGAACCCCCTCACATTGCTCCCCAGTGGCAACTGGTGAAACCTACATCAGTATGTAATAAGATGATCATAAAAATTAGAAAACACATGTATATACTATTATAATAAAAGGAAACCAATGAGTACATTAAAAAGTATGTATTGTGGAAGTGTCAAGGACAAATGAAATGGTTGAAAGCATGGACCCCTCCACATGTGCCATATCCTCCTCTATCATCAACTGGACATAAATGAAACACATAAAAAAACATAAGTGGGCAATCATTGTAAGAAAATTCTATTAAAATATGAACATTTAAAATTATATACAATGTAACAAGTTAACTATTTACTCTTACTGTAATAGGAGTCCATGGCTTTGTATGCCCCTGATGCACATCTCCATGGGGTGCTTCAGTGCCTGTAGTGTGTTGTGTAGTATCATCCACCTTGAAGATGTATTTATATGCATCATTATCATTCAGGGGACCCAAGCACATATTCTTGCACATGACGCAAGTATGGTGCACACAAACATGTGAGCTCATAGAGGATGTGGAAGAGACAAAAGAATTAGCATGAGGAGGCAAAAATGTCGCACTTTGCCTAACGAGTAGAGCACTCAAGGTGTGAATGGATCGAATAGTCTGTGAGCCGACCTCCATAATAATATCAGGATGCTGCACTATAGGAGGTGGTGAAATCTCAGGAGGGGGGACATATGTGTGGGATTTCACCCACTGTGCCCCTTGCCTATCCTGAGGAGCACCTAAGCCTAGACCCTAATTCTATCTCATGCTCCAATAATTTACCTTGTGACCAAGAACAAATTCAACATACAATTTTCTTATGAAATAGAATGGGACATCCAGATTGCTGTGGGGTGGTCTATCAAAAACCATCCACCAACAATCCCAAAAATTGTCACGTATTGCATAATTTGTGCACCATTTAATTGATAATTTGGTTTTTTAGGGTCCACTTTTAAAATGGTATTGGGATCAAAAAAAATGTTACATGTGTCATGTTTTTTATATTTAGATCCATAACCTGATCATAGTCAAGCCCATCATCAAACTGTTCATGCATGGAATCATGCCAAAGAAGTGCATCATTGTGTTGTTCTGTGAGTTTCTCCATGCTTTCAATAATGGATTTCAACATGGAAAACATGGGGCAAAAGGTGGGGATATTCACATATGTGTTTTGATATCCTCTAAGCTGATTTATATTGTCTCCTATGAGATCCTGTAATGGTCAAGGGTTTTAGACTAGTTGGTCTTTTGAAAGTAGGGGATTGTTTTGAGGTGGTTCTGGGTTGTTCGCAGACTCATTGGGAGGGTTTTCTGATTGGTTTGAATCCATTTCTTATTCAAAAACAATAAAAAATATCAATTTCAACCCTATTTTTTATCATTTCAACTCTAGTTTATAACCAATTTAAAAAAAAAAAAAATAGTATCATTTCAATCCTTTTTTTTTTTTTTTTAAATTTCATTTCAAAAACCAAAAACTAGAATGAAATTAATTAATTTCACTTACCTCTCTATTGTATAAAATATGATATATTATCCCTAATAGATATAAAATATGCTTTGCTTGGCTACTTCAACATTTTCACAATGAAAATGTTGAGCGTAGCCACAGGCAACAATATATTGTCACTGATGAATATCAGATATCCGATGATATCAGATATTTGATAATGCTTTAGCTTTGGCTTGGCTAGGTATACTGACACCCAGGCCTACTAAAAAGTCAACAAACTTTTGGGTAAACTTTTGGAAGAGTGAAAAGAACATTTTTTCACATTGCTAATTTTGGCATACCATGATCCTGCACATACCCTATATATGTATGTATATCTATATATATGTGTGTACACACACACACACACACACACACATATTCTTTTATATGTAGAAATAATAACTTGTTAGAAATTAATCTTTCCTTGGTGAACTATGTAATTAAAGGATAAACCAAGGTATCCTATATTGTTCTTGTCCTCTAGTCCAAGTGGGAGGACATGTCATATTTTCATATTTCCTTTAATAAGAAATTTAGCTATTCCTCCTTAAGAGGATTCTCACACTTGGCACAAACTTAATGTGAATGTGGAACTCATAGGACATAGGAGTTACATGGAAACTTCTTCACTCATCTCTACTTAAGAGATGCCTCTACACACACTTTTTAGTAGTAAGGTTCTCACATGGTTCTCACAAGTAGTTCTTCTCACTATTTTCTCTCATTCTCAAAATTCCTCTCTCAAGTTGTAATGAGCTTGCTCACTTTCTCTCTCCTTCTCTAGGATTTTGTGCCTCATTCATATTATATTCACAAGGGGGTTTTCTTGGTTGTTCCCTTTCAAAAATGTTGTCTCATTGTGTTGATCTTGGAGAGATTTGATGATCTTGGTGATAGTTATTGAAACATATTTTCGGTTATGATAAAATATTTCTTTTCTACTTAGTCTCTTGGATTTTGTAATGCCCTTCCAGGGAACCCAAGAGAAATTACCTAAACATGCTACTATGTTTGCAGAATATTTTTTTCTTTAAAGTTTATAAACAAGAACATATAACAAAGTGGAAGCAATTACCATTTACTCACATGAGCACATACAAGAATAGATTACAAACTCAAGGGTTCCATGACGTAGAATTACGTAAGACTAAACTCCATGAGATAACCACAACAAAAGATTACTCATCGATAAAAATAGATTACAAAACTACATCAAAGATATAATTACAGGATTACAACTAATACCCTCAGGTATACATCAAACCTACATCCTCTGCACATGTCCCAGGGTATGTGGTAATAATTTAAAATAATAAGTTTACAGTTATCCAAAATCAAGTATCACATGCGATACGATAAATAAATGTACAATAAAGAAATGATAAGATTAAAACCTCCATTAGAGTAAGATAAGAACAACAGAACCAAGGTACATCCAACACTAGCATACGAATGTGGAATCTCAAATGGTAAAGAACCACTACCACCCATCCGTGTGGAACTATAACAGTCCACCCCACCGTGCTGAGGAGATAACAAGCAGACCCCACTTAGATATCAAACCAAAGATCAAGGATCATCTAAGCAAGGGAATCCTGAAAGCTCACTATCTCAAAGTGTACCAAAACAAGCTATGAGGTATGAATTACTAAACTAGAGACATCTGACACATGTAGGAAACCTAGACTGTGTATAGGAAGGTGTCATCATATACATCTAACCCTTAAGTTTTTCCTTACTGGTCTCTCAAGACTCCAACACTTAAGTGACCATATACGGTTTCAATGACTTCTTGTACAAATGAAGTCATTAACTATGCCAGACCCACACATCGCAAGGTAGAAAGCATGTTCTCACACTCCATCTTATCCTATCCAAGTGCTTAAGCAGGTGAGAGGTCCTTATCTTATTAATTCATTTTAAGTCTCTCAATGTGTTTACTGTTATCACTGGATTAAGAAACTTGCAATAACCGATCCTGGCAGCCACTTGTGGGCCCTGACACATTATCGCAATCCACCCCCTACTACACATCTAGATAACCTACCCTAGGCTCATTGATCACACACACTAATCCAGAAGTGGTATAAAACATAAACTCTCAATTTCTAGTTCCTCTCAACATTAGGAATGATCACATAAAGTAAAAACTTAAAGTACACAAATCACAACAACTGAACTAGGTTAAGGGTTGGGTTTCAAAGAATTGAATCAGAACCAAAATCAGGACACAACACAAAAAGCACATCCCCAAAGCCTCGGGACTTTTCTATGGCAACACTAAAACCCGAACCCAAAACATAAAGAAAATGAGCTCATAAACACGTAGTTAACACTCATGCCAAACAGATAGTCCATAATAATATCTTGACATAAATGTAACTAACATGGGCAATTCAAAAATTAACTCAATGATAAATTCTAGAACTTATTCCCTAGATTATGTCCATATTCAAATTTAATGGTACTATACAATAGGTGCTATATTGCCAATAAGATATTCCCCAAATAAAACATTTGATCTTGACGCAAATGTAACTAACATGGGCAATTGAAAAATTAACTTGATGATAAATTCCAAAACTTATTCCCTAGATTATGTCCATATTCAAATTCAGTGGTACTATACAACAGGTGCTATATTGCCAATTAAATATTCCCCAAATAAAACATTTTAGATAATATAATTCTCTAGACATAATCAATAAGAAAAGCCTATTTAAAATTAAATCCAGAAGAAGCCGTGATAATTAACACATTTAATACTATTATTAATTATTAATTATTAACACAAATAAATTAATCATTAAGTGTTTAATAAATATTATTAATAAAGTATTATAAAAGTTTAGATTGAATTAAATATGCAAATCCATAATTACAAATATTAAAACAACCTCAAAAGAATAAAATTAATCTTTTAAATTAAATGCAAAAAAAATTAATTTAACCCTAAGTAACTTAAATTAATTATAAATTTAAATTTAAACTAATTAATAAAATTAACTATATTAATAATAATTTAAATTTTTAAAACATAAAAAAAATTAAAATAAAATAAAAAGTAAATAATATCGGGGGGGGTCCCGTGGACCCCACCCCCATCCAAGGGTGGTGCGGCGGCCTACCTTGGCAGCTCGTGGGGGGTGGGTGGTCCCCACCGCCCCTCACAATATAAACTTTTAAATATTTTGTTTCTAATTTCCCTTTTTTTTTAATATCATTTTATTTTATTTTATTTTATTTTGTTTTATTTGGATTTTATTAATATAAAAAAAAACATCTTAGTATAAATAGATATTAATAAAATTGGACTGGTTTAATTTTTGACAATTCTGTATTTTATTTTTTAATAACAGCAAACCAGCAAGCCCAAAAAAAGATTTATATTAAATTTCTATGAAAATTTTAAGGAGGTATAGAGAATTTTATAAGTGATATTTTGAAGCCAACCAAGTAATTTTCTCTATAACCCAAGGTCCAGATTAAAGGTCGCATCCTAATGATAAAAGGACTTTGTTTATAGATTAATCAACATAATCATCTCAATACAAAAGTATCAATTTCACCCAAAACCTAAGCATTTTGGTTCCAATTTTCTAGGTTTAGTCCCTTCAATGAAATACCTAGTTTGACTTCCTTCTAAAATGATTCAACATGATTATCAAATCCCTAATGCACAAACTGAAAACATAAACTAAACTAATCATTATGCATTCTTTTCTTGTTTTATACAAACACGAGGACACAGAACTTTTTGGAAACAAAAATGAAAAAAATGGGTATTCAAACCCTACCTCAACCACTGAAGTTATGCACTGAAGAATCTGAAGCCAAGGGTTTTGATCCTTCTCTGATTCAATCTCTGTAGCTAAATTCGAGAGAAAAACCCTACAACGATGCCTCTCCCAATCCAATCCAAAAACTTCAAGCAAAAATTTTTGAATCACAATGACAAAAAAAATTTCCAGAGTTCTTCCCCCAAAACCTTTCCTTAAAAAAAAAACCAGTGTCCTCTAAAATGACCAAAAATGGCTTCATAAAGCCTCAAACCCTAATTACAATAAAATAGAGAAAGCACACAACTTTCCTCCTTTTCAATTTTTGAGGGAAAACCATTCCTAAATAAAAATAAAAATCCCTTTTACTTAAAATTCTATTCTAAATTGTTTTTTAGAAAAAGGGAGAAAAAACAACTTTCCACAAAAGCATTATTATTCTTTTATTTAAATATATTAAATATATTCACAAAATCAAAAGCTTTAATCCATTTAAAATTGAATTAAAAATTCAATTTACATTTAGTAATTCAAAGTTGAAAATAAATACTCAATTTAAAATTAATATACTAAAATTGCATTTTAACTTATTTAAATAATTAAA
Source organism: Thuja plicata (assembly GCA_018584345.1). Classification (NCBI taxonomy): domain Eukaryota; kingdom Viridiplantae; phylum Streptophyta; class Pinopsida; order Cupressales; family Cupressaceae; genus Thuja; species Thuja plicata. Next base: position 1,853,259 of record MU225022.1, on the reverse strand, counting down.
CATAGATATTTAATTAATCATATTAATTAAATACTCTACATTTAATATTTTGATAATTTCAACATACACATGAACATGAATATAATTAATTGGTAATTAATTAAATTCTAACAAGCAAAAAGTGACACTCAAACAGAAGACACCGAAAAACAACACAAACATAACCGCTAGGAGGTAACCCTGAATGCACATCCCTTGGACGAATTTGGGTAGGGTAGTAAGACTGATTCTTGTCCTATCCTAGGACAAATTAGGTTTAGGTTAGGGTTTTGGGTCTGATTGCTAACTCCCCTCTTTACCATTTGAGATGTATTATGGGTACGCTCACTCCTGCCGATTCAGGGAAGATGATGCCCTGTACCTACAAATCTGTCACAACAAGATCATACATGTACATCCAAAATATAACATAGAAAACAATGATAGGGATCAGTCAAATGTCTGGATCTCGCAAATGCAAGTAACTACATCTTCGCCCTTTGCCACACCAAATACGCCATACATAAATAAATATGTAACCTAACCATACACATGCAAGTATGGGGTAAGTACTCATAAACATCTAATATAATGCATAAGCAATAATCATCATGAAACCTCATCTATTTCTAACACATGATTAAGAATCATAAATCCATACATAATCAGTTAACTCAGAAAGTATATCAATATAGCCCAAAAGAATCTAACATAAACCATTGAAACAAAATCCTAAAAGAGTATGGCATTAAAAAATGAAACCAACATAGGGGTGGGTATTACATCCTTCTCCCTAAAACTAGGCTTACTCCTGGAAGCCTAAAACAAGGATAGAGATCTGAATCTCTCAATCAAAAGCATCCTACTAAGTCATAAAAGACTCAATGTGCGGAGCCTATAGGACCCTTCCCAGCTCTCTGATTCTAACACTAAGGATCGTTCCCTACTATAGGAATGTGAAACCCAGCCGCTGGCCCTCTATTCCATTTCTCATTCACAATAGCATGATACACATCTGGATGATGATCAAGGGCTGCATATACTCCATGTATTCCACTAGAATTCCTGATTGTAGGCATAGACGCTACTGGCCTCTGTCCTAAGAATTGAGATGCACGCTGATTATAGTTGGCCGCAATGTGACCAAACTATCCACAAGAAAAACAACCTCCTCTACCACCACCTCCTCTAATTACAGGTGCACTAGACTACTGATAACTCCCTTTGCTAACACTCTGTTGTGCACTCTATGCAAGCTGACTAGACTAATTGTGCATGAAGTGCTGACTATTGCGGAAGCTCTTAGAATGAGAACCACCACCCTGATTAGGAGGAATAAATCCCCCCTTATGTTGGGGCTAATTACCTTTCAAAAAGGTAGGAGGACCCCTATAATTTCTAGCTCCTTGAGACTGATTACCTCAAGAGGTAGAATTAGGAGCACTAGATTGAACTCCTAACTGACTCCTACGGCCCAAAGATAGATTCGCCTCTACAAGGGTAGCTTTGATGACTACATCTCTAAGGTTAGTAGGCTAAAAGAGCTTAACTTCCCCAATGATGCACTCATTAAGCCCCCTAATGAAGTTCTAAACCATGAGGGCTGAATCCTGCCCATACTCGACATACTTCTTGAGCTCATAGAAATGATGCTCATACTCCTCTACTATCATAGTCAACTACTGCATATTATAGAACTCATCTACTCGCTGCTGCCTCCACTGATCTAATAGGAAGCACTCTCAAAATTTCTCAAGGAACAACTCCCAAGTGGCAGTATCCATGCGAAGCCCTAACTTATCCTCCTCGATCTTCCACCAAATTGTCGCAAAGTGAGAGAGTTGCATAATTGCATATCTAGCCTTAGTATTGTTACTGAAGGGGTGCATAGAGAAACATCTCTCTAAGGAAATAAGCCAAGTCTCTACCTTTGACCCTGAACCTTTCCCTTCAAAGGGAGTAGGTCGTGATCTCATAAGATCCCTCATATGGTTTTCCACAACTGTATCAGGATCAGGTACATAATTCCTCCTTGGAGGACTCCTGGATCTCTCCCTCACCCTCTCCTCTATCCAAGAGTGATGAGAAAAATCTTTCTCCACTCTGCCTTGATCAGGACCCAGATGATTTAGGATTTCTTGTAACAATTGCATCATGCCTGGCTCTTCAAACTCAGCATGTTTTTCGGCTCTATGCTCAACTTTGTCCTGCTACTGGGCATTCTCTTGTCTGACACTCAGAGAAGGTTTATGATGTCTACTCCTCCCATGACCACCACCTGGGCCTCTACCACGGCCCCTAGTAGCTCTAGTCTCGAAAGACATGATTCCTAAAGAAACTAGAAATCACACAACAATCACAATGCAACTCAAATAAAGACAAAGACAAGAATAATTCACAAAGCAATGGTTTGAACAAGAACACAGTTTTATGTCTATGTTTAGTTTCAATGTTTAGACTATAAGACACCTAATGAGCATACATTACCTAGAGTTCTTAGTGTAGAAACATGGCTCTGATACCAGATGGAACGCCCCGCTAGGGAACCCAAGAGGAATTACCTAAACATGCTACTATGTTTGCAGAATATTTTTTTCTTTAAAGTTTACAAAGAAGAATATGTAACAAAGTGGAAGCAATTATCATTTACTCACATGAACACAAACAAGCATAGATTACAAACTCAAGGGTTCCATGACATAGAATTACGTAAGAGTAAACTCCATGAGATAACCACAACAAAAGATTACTCATCGATAAAAATAGATTACAAAACTACATCAAAGATATAATTACAAGATTATAATTGATACCCTTAGGTATACATCAAACCTACATCCTCTACACATGTCGCAGGGTATGTGGTAATAATTTACAATAATAAGATTACAGTTATCCAAAATAAGGTATCACATGTGATACGATAAAAAAATGTACAATAAAGAAATGATAAGATGAAAACCTCCATCAGAGTAAGATAAGAACAACAAAACCAAGGTACATCCAGCACTAGGATATGAATGTGGAATCTCAAATGGTAATGAACCACTACCACCTGTCCATGTGGAACTGTAATAGTCCACCCCACCATGTTGAGGAGATAACAAGAAGACCCCACTCGGATATCAAACCAAAGATCAAGGATCATCTAAGCAAGGGAATCCTAAAAGCTCACTAAGTCAAAGTGTACCAAAAAAATCTATGACATATGACTTACTAAACCAGAGGCATCTGACACACATAGGAAACCTAGACTGTGTATAGGAAGGTGTCATCATATATGTCTAACCCTTAAGTTTTGTCCTAGCAGTCTCTCAAGACTCTGGCCCTTAAGTGACCATATACAGTATCAACGAATTCTAGTATAGACAAAGTCATTAACTATGCCAGACCCACACCTCGCAAGGTGGCAAGCATCTTTTGACACTCCATCTTAGCCTATACAAGCGCTTAAGCAGGTGAGAGGTCCTTATCCTATTAATTCATTTTAAGTCTCACAATGTGTTTAATGTTATCACTGGATTAAGAAACTTGCAATAATCGATCCTGGCAGCCACTTGTGGGCCCTAACACATTATCGCAAGCCACCCCCTACTACACATCTAGATAACCTACCCTAGGCTCACTGATCACACACACTAATCCAGAAGTGGTATAAAACATAAATTCTCAATTTCTAGGTCTTCTGAACATTAGGAACGATCACATAAAGTAAAAACTCAGAGTACACAAATCACAACAACTGAACTAGGTTAAGGGTTGGGTTTCAAAGAATTGAATCAGAACCAAAATCAGGGCGCAGCACAAAAAGCACATGCCCAAAGCCTCTGGACTTTTCTAAGGCAACACTAAAACCCGAACCTGAAACATAAAGAAAATGAGCTCATAAAAATGTAGTTAACACTCATGCCAAACAAATAGTCCATAATAATATCTTGACACAAATGTAACTAACATGGGCAATTCAAAAATGAACTCGATGATAAATTCCAGAACTTATTCCCTAGCTTATGTCTATATTAAAATTCAATGGTACTATACAACATGTGCTATATTGCCAATCAGATATTCCCCAAATAAAACATTTCAAATAATATAATTCTCTAGACATAATCAATAAGAAAAGCCTATTTAAAATTAAATCCAAAAGAAGCCACGATAATTAACACATTTAATACTATTATTCATCATTAATTATTAACACAAATAAAATAATCATTAAGTGTTTAATAATTAATATTAATAAAGTATTATAAAAGTTTAGATTGAATTAAATATGCAAATCCATAATTACAAATATTAAAACGACCTTAAAAGAATAAAATTAATCTTTTAAATTAAATGCAAAAAAATGAATTTAACCCTAAATAACCTAAATTAATTATAAATTAAAATTGAAAATAATTAATAAAATTAACTAAATTAATAATAATTTAATTTTTAAAACATAAAAAAATTAAAATAAAATAAAAAGTAAATAATATGGGGCGGTCCCGTGGACCCCACCCCCACCCAAGGGTGGCGCGGCGGTCTGCCTTAGCAGTCGCGCTACCTTTGCAGCCCATGGGGGGTGGGTGGTCCCCACTGCCCCTCACAATATAAACTTTTAAAAATTATGATTTTAATTTCCCTTTTTTTTATATCATTTTTTAATATTTTCTTTTATTTTTATTAATATAAAAAAAACATCTTAGTATAAATAAATACTAATAAAATTGGACTGGTTTAATTTTTGACAATTCTGTATTTTATTTTTTTAATAACAGCAAACGAGCAAGCCAAAAAAAAAGATTTATATTAAATTTCTATGAAAATTTTAAGGAGGTATAGGGGATTTTATAAGCGATATTTTGAAGCCAACCAAGTAATTTTCTCTATAACCCAAGGTCCAGATTAAAGGTCACATCCTAATGATAAAAGGACTTTTTTTATAGATTAATCAACATAATCATCTCAATACAAAAGTATCAATTTCACCCAAAACCTAAGCATTTCGGTTCCAGTTTTCTAGGGTTTAGTTCCTTCAATGAAATACCTAGTTTGACTTCCTTCTAAAATGACTCAACATGATTATCGAAACCCTAATGCACAAACCGAAAAAATAAACTAAACTAATCATTATGCATTCTTTTCTTGTTTTATACAAACACGAAGACACAAAACTTTTTGGAAACAGAAATGAAACAAATGGGTATTCAAACCCTACCTCAACCGCTGAAGTTATGCACTGAAGAATCTAGATCCGAGCATTTCAATCCTTCTTTGATTCAATCTCTGTAGCTGAATTCGAGAGAAAAACCCTACAACGATGCCTCTCCCAATACAATCCAAAAACTTCAAGCAAAACTTTTTGAATCACAATGACAAAAAAAATTTCCAAAGTTCTTCCCCCAAAACCTTTCCTTCCAATAAAAACCTGTCCTCTAAAATGACCAAAAATGGCTTCATAAAGCCTCAAACCCTAATTACAATAAAACAGAGAAAGCACAGAACTTTCCTCCTTTTCAATTTTTGAGAGAAAAGCATTCCTAAATAAAAATAAAAATCCCTTTTAATTAAAATTCTATTCTAAATTGTTTTTCAGAAAAAGGAAGAAAAAACAACTTTCCACAAAAGCATGATTATTCCTTTATTTAAATATGTTAAATATATTCACAAAATCAAAATCTTTAATCCATTTAAAATTGAATTAAAAATTCAATTTACATTCAGTAATTCAAAGTTGAAAATAAATACTCAATTTAAAATAAATATACTAAAATTGCATTTTAACTTATTTAATTAATTAAACATAGATATTTAATTAATCATATTAATTAAATACCCTACATTTAATATTTGAATAATTTCAACACACACATGAACATGAATATAATTAATTAAATTCTAACAAGAAAAAAGTGACACTCAAACAGAAGACACTGAAAAACAACACAAACATAACTGCTAGGAGGTAACCCTAAATGCACATCCCTGTAACCCTGAATGCACATCCCTTGGATGAATTTGGGTAGGGTAGTAAGACTGATTCTTGTCCAATCCTAGGAAAAATTAGGTTTAGGTTAGGGTTTTGGGTCTGATTGCTAACTCCCTTCTTTACCATTTGAGATGTATTATGGGCACGCTCACTCCTGCTGATTCAGGGAAGACGATGCCCTGTACTTGCAAACCTATCACAACAAGATTATACATGTACATCCAAAATATAGCATAGAAAACAATGACAGGAATGTGTGGATCTCACAAATGCAAGTAACTATGTCTCCATCCTCTGCCACACCAAACATGCCATACATAGCTAAACATGTAACCTAACCATACACATGCAAGTATGGGGTAAGTACTCATAAACATCTAATATAATGCATAAGCAATAATCATCATGAAAGCTCATCTATTTCTAACACATGATTAAGAATCATAAATCCATACATAATCAGTTAACTGAGAAAGTATATTAACATAGCCCAAAAGAATCCGGCATAATCCACTGAAACAAAAGCCTAAAAGAGTATGGCACTAAAAACTAAAAGCAACCTAGGGGTGGGTATTACAGATTCTTTCCTAAACTCTTTTCATTTTTTAATATTTATTATAGGGTATCAAAGCTAGCTAATGCTTGTTTTGAGTGTTTCTAGGTTTTTCGTTCTTGGTTGATATAACAACTATTGCAGCTCTTGAACTTTTTTGGGGATTTGGATAGTTCACCGCTAAACCCAGTTTATAGTTCTTTATATCTACTTTATAGTCTTCATTTCAAGTTTTTTTTCAAGATCTAACTTCACCCTTTGTTGTGAGACCGAATGGGTTTGATTTTTATCATTTGATCTATATTATTATGATCTACAGGTTATTTAAGCATATTTATCTAGAGGTTCTTCATATCTTTCTGTAGCCTTTCCCCTTTCAGGTTTTAATAAAAAATAATTTCATTGATGTTTGTTGTTATAAAAAACATCTCTTTTCTTGCATTTCCTTGCTGACGGGCAGCACATTTCTTATTTTTCCCCTGTGCTTGGTTTTTTCTAACTGTCAGCGCATTCCTTTTTTAACTTTCCTTAGAACATTGTTGGAAATAATCTCTCTTCCCTCGCTTCTCATTCTTTCTCTTCCCACGCATTTAGCTTGTTCATATTCATATTAACTCTCCAGCGTTTTATTCTTTCTTACCAAAGGAGCATATGCAACCTTAGTAGCATTGCACAACCTCTCCCTTGTTGTGTTGTGTGTTTCTTCATGTTTCTGTGGCTGCTTTAGTTCTCTCGCAGCACTTCAGTAAGTCTAACTCTCTGCACATATCTCACACCAATCCCTCACACATCTTCTTGTTGCCCCCTCCTCTAGCTTCGTTATAGAATTCCTTACTAAATGCTTCTTGTTGCCCTCCTCCTCCAGCTTCATTAATGTGGAATGTGTTGGATTGATGAGTTTTTAATTCTTTCTCATGCCCGCCCTTACTTAACTCCAACCGTTTAATCTTCTTAACTCCCATTCAAAAATTCAAACAACAATATTTATGGCCATTCTCCCTTTCTCCTGCGTTGCACCCTCTTTTATCGCAACCTAATCCCTCCCTCCTCCATGCTGCTACATCTTGCAGGGTCTTTAAGGTCTGACCAATCCATTTCCACTATTCTTTTAATATTTCTTGTTATTATATACATCTTTTCATTATAACATTTTCCTATTTTTAGTTTATCGGTTTTTCTAATCGTATCATTGCTGGCATTCATAACTTTGTATACCTTCATTTGATTTATTTTAAATTATAACTCCATGGTATTAATTATTCTAACTTTTTTTGGTTCTCATTATCTATTTTTGAAGGGTTCTTCATCATTTGATTCTATTTTATTTAGCAAATTTTATTCACATTTGTTTATTAAAATATGAAAAAAATTAATTAAAATTTATAATACATTTTATTCAAATTTGTTTAATGAAAAAAGTTTAAATGATCAAACAAATTTTTTGCTTAATATCCTTTAAAATTGTTTAAAATCCATTATATATTTTGTCGTTATAAATAGTTTTCCATTGTCATTTTGTTATTTAGCTGCAATAAAATTTTCTTTCATCATTTAAACATAAAATTTAAATTTTTTAATTATTAGTTTTCTTGCATATTTAACCAATAACATTTACGTTAAATTTATTTTTATTGCCCCTTAGCATTATATCTTCATCGTATTTCAATTTGTTTGGCTTATCTCGTCATATTGTTTATTTAATTAATTCATCTTTAATTATGTCTAATCCTCATAATGAACATTCCTCTTTTGCTAATATTTTAAACCAAGAAGAGGATATTATTTCTACCTTTCCTAATGTCGCATTGCCTTCATTTGAATCTCCTAGTAGAGATGTCTATAATACTCAAGATGAACTTCATGAATTCTCTAAATTGAGTACTAATCCTATGATTGTTGTGGAGGTCAATGATACTAATAACAATATTGATGACTATGATAATGACATTACTAGTGGTAATGATGATTATAATAGGTCCACTTTTGATTTTTCATATAATGATGGTTACATTACAATTTTTTTTTGTGAAAGTGATGATTGTGTACTTGATTTATTTTATGATTCACACTATAATTTTGATCTACAAAGTTTTACTGATTCAGATCTAGGAGATCCCAATGATGGGAGATCTACTAGTGGTTATTGCCTTATTGCAAGCTTAGGTGTTATTTCTTTGAGAAGTATATATGAAAAATCTCCATCTCTATTTTCTACTGGAAATAAATATAAAGATTGTACACATGCACCTAAAGAAGTTCTATAGAATCAAAGATTACTTGAAGATTTGGGTCATCCTCTACAATAACCTACATCTTTGTATTGTAATGATCAAAACATTATTTCATTATCAAAGCATCCTATGTACCATTCAAGCTCCAAGCACATATCACTCTAGAATCACTTTAGAAAAGAACATGTTGAAGTGACACATGAGTCCCTCCTCTATTACAAGCAAAATGATCCAGTTGCCGACACCTTAACAAAGACTCTTTGTAAAGAGATATCTCAAAATCATTGTAAACATTTGGGTTTGATACGTCTTGATCTAATCTTCCCAAGTAAATATTAAAGGGGGGTGTTAAAAATTAATCTTTCCTTGGTGAACTATGTAATTAAAGGATAAACCAAGGTATCCTATATTGTTCTTATCCTCTATTCCAAGTGGGAGGACATGTCACATTTTTTTATTTCCTTTAATAAGGAATTTAGATATTCCTCCTTAGGAGGATTCTCACACTTGGCACACACTTAATGTGAATGTGGAACTCATAGGACATAGGAGTTACATGCAAAATCCTTCACTCATCTCTACTTAAGAGATGCCTCTACACACACTTCTTAGTAGTGAGGTTCTCACATGGTTCGCACAATTAGTTCTTCTCACTATTTTCTCTCATTCTGAATCTTGCTCTCTCACATTGTAATGAGCTTCTTGCTCACATTCTCTCTCCTTCTCTGGGATTTTCTACCTCATTCATATTATATTCACAAGGGATTTTTCTTAGTTTTCCCCTTTCAAATATATTGTCTTGTTGTGTTGATCTTGGAAAGATTTGATGATCTTGGTGATAGTTCTTGAAACATCTTTTCGATTATGGTAAAAATTTTGTTTTCTGCTCACTCTCTTGGATTCTTTCTTATACTCATTTTATTTTTTAATATTTCTTACAAAACTAAAAACTAAAAATCAAAGAAATAATGGAAACATTTACAAATTTATAAATTTACAATGAACTACCTCTGTGTGGCTAGATTCTACTCCCTTCCCTCTATTGTTCAACATTTTTAAGTGTCCTGGGGGAAATCATTTTCATCTAGTCTATGAAGTAAAATGAAGTATACACCATCAAGTATGAAATTTTCTGTCTAGTGTGTGGTATGAATGCAAGCCACCAATCATTGGCAATTTAAAAGAAATGGGAGATTAATGAGCAACCTTTACCTTGATTGACTCTCTTTCAAGATTTAAATAGCTATGAGATATCTCCTAAGAGTTCAAACCCTATGGTGGAATGAATAATGAAAAAATAGGAGCACCAAATAACCCAAATCAATCAAAGCTTGACCATTATCTACTAGGTGGCATCACTTTTGTACAAATATTTTAATAAAAATTTAATCTAAATATCTTTATATGTATTCAAATTGAACCAAAAGGAAAAATATACCTGGTTTTCATGCTTAAAGATAAATTAGGGGGTTGATTTCTATCCATCTATCCTCTACTCTCTATCTCGCAAAACATTTAAACTAGATGACCAAACACTATAAACCCCATCTATTCTATTCTCTCTATCTAGAAACAAAATAAAATTGGGAGACCAAAATGAAAACTAAAATATCAACAAGACCAACCTAAAAAAAAAAAAAAAAACTAAAATAGAAAATCAGAGTGACCTATGACGGTAATTTTAACATATGCAGGAATTATAAATATTGCTTTTTGATTTATTAATTAGTCTACGCTATAGTGAATGTTGTCCCGCAAATATAAAACAATTATATGGGGTTTCAAAATTATGAAATGTTTGATGGCGTCATGTTTAACTCCATAGTGGTTAGCACAAAATTTAGCGCCAAATTTGACCCATAAATGTAATATGTTTGGGATGCTAAAGTCAGCGTTAACTATGCTTAATTTTCCACCAGTTTTTATCCTTTTATGTAATCTATTTGGGGAACCAAAGGTGGTAAAAATAATGCATAATTTAGTGCCTAATTTTGATTTTTTAATCCTGATTGATTAAACAATTGACCGAGACCACCATAGCATCATTACTGACTGTTAATTTTGAAACATTAAAGATTTCACTAGAAACTGATAAAAAGGTAAGGGGTTAATTATTTTGATGATAAAGGTCCAACATCAAGTGGTCACTTAAGTGATTTGTGACTGGGTATAGGTAGTCAATTGCAAAACATAAGAAAATTTAATGCCTATAAGGAAAGTGGGGTTTTATGAGGGTTTTAGGACATAGGAAGCCTCTTGACTTAATAAATATTTTAATTATTGTGTATTACAATATCCAGAGGAGTCCATGGAGGGAGAACATGGATAGTATAGAAATACTAAATCACAAAGAGGAAAGTAGGTGGAAATATATATGACAATAAAATCAGCATATATAATAGAGGTAAGTAGAGAAAGCAACCTCATCCTAAGGGAGCAGGTTTTAATGAACTCACAAATGATACAACATAGAGGTGATAAATTCATTTTTGTCTGTAAGCCCTCTGAGGTCATATTTAATTGTTTAAAATGCACAAGAATGGTAATTAAATGTGATTCTATTTCAAGGGAAAATTTTAAAAAACTAAGATGACAAAAACATGATATCAATATGTCAAATATATGAATAAAGTGAGGTTTTGTGCTGGATAGCATATTTTTTGAAATGATATCATTAGTGTACTAAACATCATTTACTATGTTGTGTATTATAGGGGTCATATGAGGCCATGACAACAAATTATGTCATATCAAATTATGAGTTCACAATGGATGAAGTGGGACATTAGGTACTCAAAATTTTATTTAAGCATAAATGATCTGATGGCATTTTATGATAGGTCCATCTTTTTTTTATATTATTCTTTAAATTTATAACTTATTGTCTAATTTTGACATTAATTAATGCATGTTGTTGATTGTTTTATACGGATATTGGAGCAAATGCAGAGCCTAGGCATTAACTAGGAAAATAAGAAGATATGTACATGGATGTGGAACTAAACCTATTAAATCATTCAAATGAGAGTGAGTGGAAGAGGATATAAAAATGGATCCTACAAACACAACATTTGATTACACTGAACAAGAGGTTGGTCAAGACTATAGTACATGGGATGAATACTTTGATAAAATGGATGTTTGTGGATGTTCTCTATGTTGTGGAAAGAAACAATTCAAACAAGAAATTGTACAAATACATTACATGTATTATGAGCTTTTAGTTGTTAGTATTCCTCTTACAATCGATTCAAATCCAATAGGAATTGTGGTAAGAAATTTTCCAAATTGATATAAATGACATGTATATTTCATTTAATCATTATTCTAAATTAGTTAAATTACTAATTTTTTTCTTAACGGATACTTCCAGGATAAATTTCTTGGTTTAAATTTTCCTAGATCACCAATTTCCATCCTAGAGGGAAATGATGATTTATTTGATGATACATCTATCCATAATCTTTGCCAATATACCAGCTTGGAAGATGAGGAATTAATGACAAGAAGTAATAGAACAAGATCTATTTTAAAGATGCATAATTTTCTTAAAGACAAGGGGAAGATGGAATACATACCCTATGATAATTAGTGTGATGGAGATGATTACTTTCCCCTCAATTTGAGATTAATTTAGAAAGAGACATTTGATCGTCGACTATATTATGCTTGGCCTACTGATCAATAACTACCTAGAGAGTGTACAAGGAGTTTCAATTTTGGAGATATAGCTACATGATGTGTGTGTGTGTGTGTGTGTGATGAAGGGCGCTCCCCTTAATGTCACAAACACATAACAGAAACAGAGAAGCACCAACAATTTGCAAGAACAGAAAATGGGCTTCTTATTATCTCCACAAATGTGGAATTACAAACTTTCAGAATTACAATATGCAAAGCCACATGGGCATTCCCCTTACAATATTCTGTAGGACAAAGCCTCGAATTATTACCCAGATCTACCCAGAACTGTCCCGAACTTCCTAAGACAACACTACGGGCCTTCTTTATATAGGCAATTTCCACCGCCCGATAAGGTTCCAGAAATTTAGCCCCTAGGGCCGACCAAACTTAGAATTATTTTATTTTTCATTTTAGTACATCAAAGTCGGCTCAAAATAACTTTTGAAAACCAAAAAATTTTTGAAGGAAAATTATTTTCTGCTATTTTAGGTGGCCCAACTTCCGGAGACCATAAGTCATCACCAGTTCACCCGATTGACTATTATAACCCCATTTCAGAAACGCCACGAAGCGCTCTACAACACCTAAGTAAAGCAAGCTTTATTTAGCCCAAGTTTTGACCTCATCCGGGGCCTCTAAAGCCTTCAAAACTGAGCTCGAAGTTTCTGCACCCTGTTTTCAATACCGAAAATTTTCAATATCTTCAAAACTAGACCTGATCTAGCCATGAAACTTTACTGGCAGGCTGATATGACTGAGATGAACCTCCACATGCAAAATCAGAACATTCTGAGATCGTATGACCAACTTACTAAAAATAGCAAGTTTCCATAAATAGCAGCTCTGCACTAGGTAGCCCTTACTGAAAAGAAAATAGAAATATTTTTGGGTGATGCAAGATTGCCCTTACACCCAGGATGCTCCTGCATCAGTGTGTGTGTGTGTGTGTGTGTGTGTGTGTGTGTGTGTGTGTAATTAATGTATCAAAAACCTATATAAGACATTATAATGATATTTCAAATCAATTTAATGTAACAATCTAAAAACAATGAAATGAAAGATATCATGAGTGTCTTATTGCTCTCTATTTCTAAGTACTTGTTGATAGATCTCAGCTGCAATTTAATTCATAAGTGACAACTTAGAAAATGATATTTGAATGATGAATTGATGATATAATTCTATTATGAGTGCAAATTTGATCTACATGATGAAGAATAATGATGTATTCACTAAAATAATCATGATGCAAACTAAATCCAACATTATGATATTACTCAAATGATAACTCTAAGCTAATCTCACTTTAATGCAATTACTAAATGAGAGTAGATGAAAAAATTGGCATGATGTACTTTATAAATGATAATGAATTATTTACTCTAAGAATGCATCCTATTTATAGGATTTCTCAAGGTGTAGGGAGTGAGTTTGATTAACCACATGTGATCAAGGTATGGTTGGAGTTAGGGGTTGATGATGTGTTCAAAATTGATGGTCAAGATTTCCTTATGAGATGAATGGTCACGATTGAAAAGGCTTGAAGTGATCTATGTGATCTTAAAGATGATCTCTCATTGGTTGATTTAATTTTGTCATGTATTGGTAGATGAGAGATTTTAGGAGGAATTAATTCAAAAGAATTAATTAAATTATCTACATGTAATATGAATGTTTTGGAATTAATTAATTAACAAAATATATAATCAAAGATTAATTCAATTACATAGTTAATTGATTTTCATTTAATTAATCCAAATGGATTTAATTTAATTATTTTTTCTCTTTGACCATTTTAGGTGTATACATATTCCCCTCTGTGAACCAATGTGTGAAGCATGTTGGTTCAAAGAATAATTTGATATCCAATTTTGATTTGATGTTTGATGTCCTAGTTGATTTGATTGATTGATGTTGCCCCAATGATGATGAAATTTTGATACGAATCCTTCCTTTGAATTTTTTTGTTTCCTTGATTTGAAATTTAAAATTTCAATGTTCGATGTCTTCGATTTTGAAAAGTGTCCCGAGTTCAAAATTCATTCATTCTGATGATGGTAATTCCCCTTGGGAAATGAATCGAAATGATTTTGATAATCTTTAGTTTCTTTTTGAAATTTTATGATTTTTATGAAATTTTAACAAATTTTATAATGATTTTATGATTTCAATTGATTTCCCAATTAAAATTGTGGTGTGGAAGATGGCCCAGTATAAATTTGAATTAATTGGATTCAATTTTTAAATGTTTGGTGAAAATGATCCTCACCTAAGTTAAAAGTAAAATATAAATAGGTGAAATTTTTTTTTTCCCACTCACTTTTACCTTCACACTTTGGATTTCACTTTGAGAGATATTTTTCCCCTTCGAGCCAAGATAGTGATTCCACATCATGAGCATAGATTCGAGAAGGTGAGGTGGCATCAGAGACCTCTGAGATATAGTGCATCGTTAATTATTCCATCCAATCTTGTTAATTCATCATTTTTATTGGATTTAGATTATTTTTATTGAAAAATCCTAGATTTCTTTTGTTTCATCACTTTTGGTCCATTTTTCATTGCTAGTGATACATATTTTATAGCTTTTAAATTCTGTTTCGTCACTTCTGACTAGGGTTTTAGGGTCTATGTTCTATTGATTTGATGTTGAAAGAGCATTTGATAAATAAAATGTAATGTTTGGAAAATGTCTCATCTCATTTTAAATTTATGTTTCTTATAAAATGTGGCATCGCTTTTGCTTTATTTTGTATCTCTTTTGAGGATGTGTCGCTTCTAAACAATAGAATTTTGATTTTAAAATATTTTATCTTTGGATTGATTTTGATGAAAAAGGGTTATGTTGTTGATGTTGTTTGATTTTTTATTAGGTTTTTGATGATTTTTTCAGTCAATTTGTTTAATGTCAGTCTGATTGGTTGGTCAATTTTGTTTTTATGTTAATTTTGATAAGGTAGGATAGTTGATAATTATCCATCCTTAAGATCTCGAGGAATGAAAATTGATGCACTCATCGAGATTGTTGCAAATCTCGCCTGAGCATATAGATGATGTGATTAGTTTTAATGATGCTTGAAGATCAATTCAATGATTGACTGAATGATGTGCTTGGCTTTAAAAACAAGTTTCCTTCTAAAAAATTAGCATGAGGTGTCAATACCTTGATCCTTTTAAGATAATTAATTATTTGTCTAGAGATGAGCGATGTGTTGTGGGTTAGTATAGCCTGATATTTTTTTGTGAGATAGAATAGATTCATGTGAACCAGGGTTTATTGATGACACTCGATAAGAATTGGCATTCAGAACATAACACCTTCCATCTACCAATGACACAGATGACTGTGACTCTTTAGGACATTTATAGGATTTTGAGGATTCCAATAATGGGTGAGTTGTCTATTATGATCAGGATTTTGATGGTGATGCATGTAGACATGTGTTTAGAGATGATGATATTTTTGATGAGACCATTCCATGGAGGATTGTTTGACACAATTATGTCCCACTCCCCTGTATTTTGATAGCTTTTATCAGTGGTTTCATGATGCCAAATTGAATTTTTCATTGGACGGGGTAAGATTGTAGAGGATATGTTGGCTCATCTTTGTTTATTTTCCTAGGGTAATTATATCTTAGCACACCTATATCATGAGATTCATCATGCAGTGTACCGATGAGGTGCAACATTATCTATCGGGGTTGTGCTACTAAATATTTGGGCTTGGGAGAAATCCTAGTTACGAGGCCTATTGTAGATAGATATTGTCAAGTTGGTCAGTCTTATGTTTATTCTTACCATGGCATCATTGTCCAGCCATGGTTGGGCAAGTTAGAGTATTGGAGACACCGGCTAGATGACATCAACAGAGTATGTTGGAGGCCATATATCATATGTGAGGCATGGTTAGAGGATCCTCTTGAGATTCATTTTGTATATGAATCACAATGCTTGATTGGGAATCAACCATATATATTGGAGAGGTTTCTACTTTCTCGAGTACTATGCTAGTATGGCCAAAATTTTGGGTATGCCACAGGGTCTAGCCAAGTATGCTCATGCTTATTTACAGGGTGATCCAACAATAGTGTGTCTCACTTTTTGACCAACTTTGACACTGAAACAAACATTGTGAAAAATACTTTTCTTTCAGACACGTATTGTTGTAAAACCATTAAGAATTTGAAGATGATGTAAACTAGTTACTTTTAGCATTTTGTTTCTAGTTTTTATATATATATATATATA
>MU225022.1:1813559-1836380 GCA_018584345.1 Thuja plicata | reverse complement strand
CAATTGGTTTCATTCATTTTGGTTGAATATTTTATAGTTTATTGAGTTACGAAGTGACATTAACTATAATTTGGACATAGGTTCATTTGGATCTCTCTAACTTGATCTGTATATATCGAATTTCATTTTTTTCTTCTTTCAAGAGAAAGGTAACATAATTACCTATTTCCCATATATTTTTCATAATTTTGTTTCCTATTTTACTATTTTTCTAGAAGCATCGAACAAAGAAGTTTCTATATGGTCAGACAACCTATGTTTAGTAAAACTTAACAAGAAAAGTCATAATAAACTCAATATATATGAAAATGGTAATCATTGAAAGATTTCTCTGAGTACTATCACTTGTATTTGGGTTTTTTGAATGAATTCATTTGATCCTACAAAAATTTAATGTCAAAGTGATTTTTTTGTCATCATTTTGATAGGTGCCAAGGAGACTCGATTATAGGTGTGAGTGAGGAGTGGAGAGATTATACCAAAGAGAGTTTGATCCAAGAGGATTTTATCTAACCATTTTCAATTTACTCCTTCAAATGGGAGCTCTCAAGGCTTATATCATCATATTTTATTAAAAATGTGTAATTTCAATAAAAATTAGGATAGTTAAAGAAGTGGAACACACTATTGTGAGACCACCCTACATAGAGTTCTATGGGGTTCGAGTGTAGATTACAAGGCATATCAGGTTGAGCATGAGAGACTTGGTTCCTTGGCTTGGAATTATAGGCTAGTTGTGATAGATGGTGGGATGGCACCATAGTATAGTTAGTGGCTCACTGCACATCCCTTTCCTAGACTTACTGATCCTACGAAGCCAGTTCATACTCGAGAGGATGATGATAGTGATGATGATGATGAGGATGGTCCTTACCAATGAAGGGGTGGTGCAGGGTTGCAATCTAGTCGACATAGAGGTGGTGGTGCAAGAGTAGTGAGAGGTAGATGTGGGATTATCATAGCTGTAGCAAGACATGGAGGTGGAGGTGGCCGTAGTTTAAGGGATTGTGATTGAGGTGGAGATGGAGGTCAAGGTGGTGCAAGTCCTATTAGAGATAGAGTTATTTTGGAAAAGGGATTGGTGGCTTGGAGGCCTCATGCAGGTGTGAGATAGGTTGGATAGGTATTTTTTCTATTTGCCCCCAAGTCAGGAGGTTTAGAAATTACATGCGGGTGTTACAACATTACAGGCTCAGTTGAGATAGGCACAAGACAAGATATGGGCACTAGGGACGAAGGTAGTGACACTGCAGGCCAAGAAAGATATGGCCACTGGGTGACATGTATATGAAATCTAATATGAGACTCATGGGGTTACAAATATAGCTCCCAGACCTCTTGGTAATATAGATGGAGGTGCGGGATCCTCTCTAGGTGGGGATGGTACAGGTACAAGTAGAGCATTGATGACGAGACTGCCAGAGTCTATAGGTATTCATGCCTAAGTTTTAGTTTATGATATAAAATTTGGATTGATGATGTATGCATGTACTTATCTTATTGAGGAAACTGATGTAGTTTTAATGATATATCTTTGATGTACCTTGATGTGGTTTTGGATATTGATATTGATGCACTTCTCCCCCTAGATACTATGGTTTATTCTCATTTATTAATGTCATTGTACATAGGACCTTTATGATATTGATGATATATATGATTATATAGTGGCCTATTCAAGGATGCATGCCTATATGTGTAATTTAATTTATACTTATGATGCACTTATGATGAATGTTTATACATAGTATATATGGTTTTCTTTTATGGATGCATTAATGTATGATGTACTCTAGATGCATATGATTGTATTTACCTAGATGCTTTCATGGATTATTTAATTAGGTGGATAATGTATGGATGTAATATGATTATGCTTATGTTATGATGGATAATTTGTGTTTTATGGATGCACTATGAGATATTTATATAGATGATTAATACAATTCTTCTACATGTTATGCGATAATTCCATTTTCATAAATCCAGCGATGTAATGTATAATGATGCATATGTTTTAATGATGATACTTAATGTTAATATATTATTATATACTTAATTACTAATGAAATGCAATGAATGGATGGTATTTGTATGAACAATGAAATGTTTTTGTTAACATCCAATGTATTCCACCATAAAGTAGAAATTTTAATTTTACTTGATTTGTAGCCCTTTGATAAATCCCATAATTATATATCCATGAAAGATCTAATCTACTTTTGAATCCAACATTTAAATGCAACGAGACGTTGTCACTTTTCAGTGAACCTTTTGTTTTGCATTTTATATCATCATTGAACTATTTGCAATATTGAAATAGGTATAAAAACCACTGTTTATATTTTGAACTATGATGATATGAATACCATTTTCAACAATTTTTATGTTTCAAGCATTGAGGTATAAGGAACCAAGATAACCCAAGTATATGTTGCGTAAACAAGCAAGAATTTATCATTTTCCTATAAAAATTCAACTATCCTCAATGATACTTTTATGATCATGTCTTGAGATGGATTTTCACACTAATACAAATTATATCTACAAGTAGAAGACAAAGAAAATACCATGCTCCATCATCTCTTCTCTATCTCAAGACATCATAGAGTATGAACAATGAGGTTTATTATGACCATGTACACGAATGACAAAAATGCAAATAAATATTTGCAAGGATGACATATGTGAATAAATACAATGATATTCTCTTGATAGAAAAATGAGATTAACTTAAAAAAAGTAGCATAATTTTTCTAGGTTTTCACCACTTTGGTTTATTGCACCTCTTTCTTTTATGTGATTTTTTTCTTCGTTTTCATTTTTTCTCATAATTGTTTTATATTTTTTCTTTTCTTTTTGCTATTATTAAGGTGCATGTTTGCCAAGTTTTCACCAAGATAATAATTTTTTTAGGACTTTTTACATTTTTTTTGAATTCTTCAGTATTTCTTTCTGATGTTTTTGGATTTCTTTAGGATCTCCTTTTGTTGTACAAACTAAACTTAAGTTTTAATGTATAGAACCTCTTAAGATGGATTCTAGTGATAGTTTATTCAATGATGTCTTTGTCACATGTGGATAACCCATAAGTCCCTAATATAAATGTAGATGCTATGACAAAAGGACATAGCTAATTTGCTTCAAAGTTACCTTTCTTTTCTCTATCTTGTTGATTCTTTGGATTTTGTCTTAAAAATAGGTCACTAACTTGAAATTCTCTTGGATTTACCTTCTTATGGTGACTCATTGATAGTCATTTCAAATAAAATTTTAGGTGATCATAAGCTTGTTTTCTATGTTCATCAAGTAAATCTAATTCTTGCAATCTAGAGACTCTATATGCATATGATAATATTCCATAGAGTGAGATTCTTATTGAAGGTATCTCCACTTCTAATGGTAAAACTACCTCTGACCCATAGAATAATGAAAAAGGTGTAGCTCTCATGGGTGTTCTAATTCTGGTTCTGTAAGCCCATAGTGTGGGATTAAATTGGATGTACCATTCCCTTCCTTTGTCATCAAATTGTTTATTGACAATTTTGAGAATATTTTTATTTGAAGCCTTTGCTTGTTGATTTCCTTTAGAGTAATAGATGGATGAGAAATATTGTATGATGTGGAATTTATCAGATATCTCTATTACATCCTTGTTTTTGAATTTATTTCCATTATCAAGTATTATGACATGAGGAATACCCTATCTACAAGTGATGTAATTCAAGATAAACATGGATGTTTGTTTCCCAGCTTTAGTTGAAAGAGTAACAATCTCAACCCATTTGGTAAAGTAATCAGTTGTTATAATGATATATTTATGTCCATTAGAAGATGGATGATAAATAATTCCAATCAATTTAAAGCCCCATTTATCTAAATTCCATGGTGTGGTTAGAGAGTGAAACTCTTTTACTAGTACACATATCAGGTTCCCATAAATTTGGAACTTTTGACATGTTTTTACAAACTGAAATGCATATTTTTCCATAGTCGGCCAATAATATCCAATATTTATGAGTTTATTAGCTAAGGTTAAACCACACTCATGTCAAACACAAATACTTTTATGGATTTGTCACAAGGCATTCATAGATTCCTCACTCTCTAGATGCCTAAGTAACGTCCTATCAAGACCTCTTCGATAGAATGTGTCTTAAATTAAGGTATAGCAGAATGTTTGGCATATAAAATTTCTCTTTTTATTTTGGGATTGGTTTAAGGGTAATATGTTATCCTTAAAATAGGTATAGATAGTTGGAAATATATTGAGGCTACGTGACTGAGAAGGGGGGGGTGAATAAGGAACCAATAAAACTTAATCTCTTTAATCCTTTATTAGATTATCTAATTTGATTGCATGCATAGAATAGAAAAGTAATAAACATCCAAAACACTTGACACGATATTTGGTTACCCATAAACTTCCAAATAGAAAGTAAAACTGGGTTGGGGATGGTACCCACAAGATTTTATTACTGCAGTATAAATTTATCCTATTAAATCTTACAATTGACCACTTATGATGGCCTACCCTGTTAGGAGAAATAAGGATTGTCAGCTCCACCTTATGAAAGGATTTTGTACAATACAATTAAGTATGAAAATATGTTAGGAGATTTGTAAAGGACTGTTAAGTTCACCTTGTTAAAGGGTTTTGTTGATGCACCTGCTAGGATGAACCATTAGATGATCTTCTATACAACTTTGATTTGCTGAATAAGATCCAATGATATAATAACTAATCGCCTGAATGTGATGGATGAGTCTTTGTTGTTCCTTATACTACTATAGCCTTCTTAATTAGTCTACCACTTCATATTCACATATACACTTATTTCACACACATTTGGATAAACAAAATACCTTACATATATATCTTATCCAAATCAAATACTTCTATTGTAACACCCCAAAATTGGCACCTTACTATTCTAATCAATTTTGGTGTGTATTCTCATCATCGAAGTCCTATTGTACTAGGAAAATTTTCCTTCCTAATTGACTTTAATTGACTTGGTCTCAAATGCAGAAAACCTGGATTTGCATAAATCTCACATTATATTTAATTCCTAAATTATCAAGGTTTATTAGGTAGAAATCCCTATGATAAATTAATTTAATTCTAAAATTCCTAAGAGCTTTTAAATTAAATTAATTCCACCCCCTTTAGCTAATACACATCGAAAGGAATTAAAAGAATTATTTACTTAGTTGAGTGAATTATCCTCAAAAAGGAACTCCATAATTCCATATGAAAAGCCACTCATGTGGAAATAATTCATTCTTTTAATTGAATAATTCCTTCAAAAATTGTCTCACCTTCTTCCATGGAAATGAAGAGTCAAACGTTTCTTTTCAAGAAAATCTTCATCCCCTTCTCAGGTTGTTCTATATTATGGACCTCATTTTCTTCACTTGAGAGAGAAATTTGTAGAGCATCAAAACTATAGTTAATTTTTTTCTCACCTATTTCATAATTCATAGTTTTTGTTGCAAATTAGTTTAAATCTCATTTAGTGTAATTGCATTCTCATGGCTAATGTAATTTGATTATTGTTCTAGTTTAATTCAATTAAATTTGCAACTCATTCTAGATTAAATTTGCATCTCATTAATAGATTAATGGAATTTTCATTCAAGTAGATTAATGACAATTTTCTCATCTTTCATGCTTTAAAATCCTCCATTTTAGCAATGGTCAAGATTGTTGGCTCTCGTTCTGAGAGTAAATTCAAAAACCCCAACTAAATAGGAGGCAATAGGTCACTTCAATCAAGTTAGTGAAATGGACAATTCATGTTCATCTTTGCAAATTTGATGATTGAGTAAGGACTATGTTGAGTTTGTGCCTAATTTAAGAGGTCACATTCAAGGACACATATTTTGGTGCCCACCGTGGGAAAGAAAAAATGATTTCTGACATCACTCTCAAAATTTTCTGACATAAATTTGAACTCTATCGTGCATCCATACATCACTGGCATAGAATCTCACGTGAACTTTCAGGTCAAGCTTCACAAAGTTTTGCTCCCAGTAGAATTCTCTTACACGAGGAAACACTCTTTCGTGCAAGTCCCTGCACTTTCTCGCATGAAATTTTACAATCATTAAGTTTTCAGATTCTATAATTTGCTGTTATCATTTTCTGACATTTACTTTCTGCTATTGATTTCATGTTTCTGATTTCAGCTACAGCATAACAGTGGTCTGCAGGTCACTTTTCAAAGATCATGAAAACTTGCCAACGGTTTGCTTGCAGGATGGTTGTCAAAGACATTTTAAAAATGTTGTATTTGTTTACTATTTTTCATTCACATAGTTTAAATAGGGCTTTGTTAAAATTTCTTAAGGGTCCTGATAGCAAAGTAGGGGAATAGGCTCTTCATTACATGGAAGTGATGCCCATGGATGAAACTGAGACCCAGATGTTGCTAGAATGATAGATACCTAGGGAAGCAGAGCAAGTTAGTGGATCTTTAACACATCTACTTGTTAGGGGATTATGCTCTTCTCTCTTTGAGAGAATCAGAAACCCAAAGGCTTGTGGATTTGGTGGAGTGAATCTATCTCGGTGATGAACATGTCTTGCATGTTTGGGTAAGGTGAAGAGGTAGAGAAGTATGCTCTTCTCTCTTTGAGAGAATTAGAAAATCAGACCCTTGAATCCAAGCCAATTTTGTGTCACCTTTAGAGGGCCTGCCAAAAGTTGAACCTCCGGGAATGACCCAAGTGAGTACACACATATCACCGGTGATTCCACCTCACTATAATAAAGTCTTCTTTGTTGAGTCCAAAGACTCCAAAGCCATGGTAACTTCTTTCTCATGATTTTGAGTATCATATTGAGAAAGCCTTGTTTGTTGTACTGAGCAGCGCCGCTCCCAGCCTTGCTTGCAAGGGTGTATTAATTTTGAGTGTTGGTGTGGCTGTGAGGCCCCAGCTCTGTATTAGAGGCACTGAAGGTTATTGTGAACAGAATCTCACTAAAAACTCTCTTAGTTATATGCCTACCCGGATCACCTCTGAAAGAAGACATAATCTGTGCGCAGGGAGAGGGAAGAATCTCTCCCCTAGATTCTTGACATAGGTATGCACTTGGATGCTTGAAGTGGTATATGATGCTAGCCCCTTCTTTAAGGTTAACCTTTGAACATATATACTTATTCCTTGTAAACACTAAAAACACGGGCACCCTCTCGGGGGTGACACTGTTGTGTGAGGTGCACGCATACGCATAAGACATCAGGGCACATATTTTGTCTTCTCTACCATTTTTTTTGTAGGGATAACTAAGTGGTTTTTTTGAGTCATAAACTATCCAATCATGATCAAACAAAGACTCCCATGATTCTGCCAAGTTGCTTTGTCCTTGGTAGAACTGTTTACAACTATTGCTTGTGTCACTATTGCTTGATTGAAACTTCATTCTTGTTAACGAGTGCTTGTCACCTTGAAACTAAGATTGCTGATATATATTATCATAAAACTCCCCTAAATCTAGAAATTCTGTTAGAGAACAGTCCTGACCGTGTCTCAAAATCTAGTTTTTGTCTCAAAAACTGAGTCTGTTTATCGAAACCTGGAGTTTTCTCACATGAGATTTCAGAAATTGAGCATTTCCTCATATTTTCTTGCATGTAGTTGAGCACTTCCTTGTGTGAATCAACACTTTCTCACGTGAATCTGTAACCTGGTGTCCTAAAATAGGGAGCCTTTTCCCACTGACTGGTGAATTTTTTGCCTGACTTTTGTCTGGGATCTGATTGCCTATTTCCCTGTTGTCTGCAGTCTAAAATTGGTTGTTTCAAGTTGCGAATTGACTGATTCTTACTCAAACTTTTCTTGTCTCTTTGTATCTGTCCTATATTTTCTGTGTTTTTGTACCTTATGAAATGATAGTCACATCTCAAATATTCTAGCCATACTCTTGATGATTCATGCCAGGTGCATCTCACATCTTGGTTGTTCTAGCCTATTACCTCCTTTTCATTATTTCTAGAGACAGAGTTCTGAGTTGGATCCTAAGTTTTCTCTCATTTCATCTTTGTCTATGCCTATTACGACTAGAAGCACCAATATATTTCCCATTCATGGTTCTGAAATTGGTAGAAGTAAACCTCATAATCAAGGAAAAGGTCACTCTAAACCTGTTGTTCAATTTGATAGTCAAGAGGGACCCTCACGTTCCTCTTCCCCATTTAGTATAGATCTAAGTCTGAATAAAAAACCAGTGTTCCAGCTATGTTCTAATCCTTTGTTTCAAGATCAACATAATCCATTTCTTTTAGATCAACAAGGCTTCAGAAAGTCACCTATTTGGGTTGACCCTATTGATGATCCTCGCTGCCTTAGTGATCCTTTTGAACATATCAATCTTGTTGATCCTATCAACCCCTTTGATCTTCCGAGAGATACATTGACCATGAGTTCTCAACTCGATACTCACACTCATATTGAAGAGGTGCACATGGCACAATCTCACATTAACGACATGTCAACTCCTTTTGATTACTTACAAGGTCAATATAGAGGATTCAATGACCAATCTCAAAATGAGCAGGGTCAGCAAGAAGAGCAGCATCACCAGGGTCAAGATCAGACTCAAAGCATTTATGAGATTCTTGGTAATGATGATGAGCCAATAACTCAAAATTACATAGATGCTACAAAATCTAATAAAGCCCTCATCAAAATGATGGAAGTTCTCCTTGCAGAAGATAAAGAGAAATATTTTCTAGATTTGGCAAAACAAGGAGTTAAGCTACCCCCAAACTTCCAAGTGGAAATGCTTGTGGCTAAAGAAGAAGAGAGTGAGACTACCAAATTGCATAAAGTAATTCAAGATATGAAAAATCAAATCAACCAACTTATGAAGGATAAGGACAAACCCACACAAAAATTTATGATGGAAAGCATCTATCCTTTTCCTTTTGATAGGATTCTTCTTATGCCACCTTTTCCCAAAGGTGTGGAACTCCCTAAATATGATAAGTATCTGGGTACCACTGATCCTCAAGATCATTTGAGAGAATTTGGGGCCCTATCTATGGAGTTCATGCATGATCAAACCTATTTGATGCCTCTCTTTCTCCAAATTTTGGGTGGACCTGCCATGGAGTGGTTTTCTTGACTACCCACCAGCATCAAGACTTTTGATGAGATTGCTAATCTCTTTATATAGCACTATTCTCACAAAATACAACATCCCGTCAACATCAGGGACCTTTGTAATCTCAAGCAAAGGCAAGGGGAGCCATTCTTGACATTTCTCCAAAGGTGGAGACATCTTTGCACTAAGTATCCTCGCAAAATACTCGAATCTGAGAAACTCAGCATCTTCTTGGATAATCTCACCCCTAATTTTGGGTATCAAGTACAACTTCAAGGTCCCCTTAATTTTGATAGCATGATAAAGAAAGCTGTGAGGATAGAGGCATTTATGGTTGAAAAAGGTGAATTGACTTTGTATAAAGACAACAAACAAGGTTCCTCATCTTCCAACAAAGATAAAGGGAAGTTTGTCAACAAAAATAGGGATGTTGTGAATGATGGAGTGGTTGATAATGTGACTCTAGCTCCTTCAAAACCGGTCTTCAATCTCACTTCTGGTATACAAGCAACCGAAGCTTTTGAAAAGGCTACAACAAACACTCAACAACCTTCTAGATTCTCTGGCAACAAACCTTGGGCCCCACCACCCAAGTGTTAATTTACTTTTTTGGGAGAATCACTTGATGTGGTTTTCAAGACTTTGGTGCAAAATCAGATTCTCTCTCCTTTGGACAAATTTCTATATGATCCGCAACCATGACCCCATTGGTGGAATGACAACGCATACTATGACTATCACCAAAACAAGGGTCATAAGATTGCTACTTGTCTTCAGTTGCGCCATAAATTCCAAGATCTGATTGATAATCAGGTTATCATTGTCGAAAATCATAATAAGAATTCAGATCACCAGGCATTTAAATATCCCTTTCCTCATCATGAGAAAGGTGAGTCTTCCAACACTAAGAACAATAATGCTAAGGTTAACTATGCACATGCCACCTATGACAATGTCATCAACATGATTGAAACTGTGGAAGTGGAGTATTGTAATGTGATTAATACCAGGGGGAGTGAGGATGCTCCTAAGCCTAAGACCACACTCCTCTTGAGAGGCCCTGGGTCTCACTTATCTAAATTTGAATCATCTTAGGATTGTGCAAATGTTGTTACCAGATCCCGTGCTAAGATCACTATCAAGGGTCCTAACCCTCCTATTACTACATCCACACTGAAACAAATCGCAAATAAAGTTGTTGTTGGCTCTACCAACAAGACCATGAAAGTGGTCCCCACACCTTCTATAGTTGGTTACAACATTCTAGACCAGCTGCAAAGAACCAACGCTCAAATAACTATCTTTGAGCTATTGAAGATCTCACCTGCTCATAGGAAGATTTTGGATAAAGCCCTTACAGAGGCTAATGTCCCCAAAGACATCAATCTGGATTAGTTTCAATCCATGGTGGGTCACTTGACTTCACCACATTATTTTTTCTTCTCAAAAGAAGATGGTCACTCAATTAGTCACCTGCATAATGCTCCTCTGCATATAGAAGTCATGATTGGAAAACAACTAGTCCACTGCATCCTTATTGATAATGGTGCTGGCCTCAATATTTGCTCTGCTCACTTTCTTTCTCAGCTAGGTTATGATGAAAATTGCATAGATTCCCACAAGAGAATTACTATCAAGGCCTATGATGAAGAAGAGATAAAATATAAAGGTTTAGTAGTACTACCCATTCAAGTTGGACCGGTTGAAAGAGAAGTCACATGTTAGGTGCTAGACCTTCCTCTTGCATATAATATCTTGCTGGGAAGACCATGGATCCATGAGATGCAAGCGGTTCCCTCTACATACCATTAGTGCATTAAGTTTCCTTTCCAAGGCACAGAGGTGACAATTCCTACTAGTATGGGCTCTTCTTGTAATGTGCTCACATAGTCAACTGATAGTCTTGTTACGACTAACAAAGAATACACAGTGTTCTATGATGCTAATCTTAGAGATATGGAACAAACTTTGAAGATCAAAGACATAGGCATGGGGTGTATCAAATAGAACCCGTGCTATCATCAGCAGCTCTACCTCCATCTCCTCGTTCTTATGGGAGACCTTCTGAGAATTGTAAATCTTCTACTTCCCCACCTGAAATAGTCTATGATGGTGTCTTTGTACAAGCTTCAACACCACTAGAAGATGAAGAAGAGGAAAGAGATATTAAAGCTTGGCTTTACAAAGGTAAGGAAATATCTGAACAGGCTACTCCAGCTCGTGAACTAAACACCAATAGTGAAGGTCTTATGATTATGAAACACTTTGGATACAAAGAGAGTGGCCCAATAGGGGCGAATGGTAATGGTTTAGTTGAACCTATTAAAGCTATGAGTCAAAAGACAAAAGACACAACTGGTTTAGGCTTCAAGAAGATCTTGTTCCATCTAGGGATTAACAAATTTGTGCCAAAATTGGATCCTTCACCAGAACCAGAAGGCACAGCTACAATTGACACCGTAGAAGATAGCTCTGATGAGGATTGCTTTCCTTACCCCATTCCTCCATACTTGACAACATTTTTTGCTGAGCTAGATAATTTTGTACCATGTGCCAGTATAGTTGAGACTGATAGAAATTTTGATAAAACCACTCCATTTGATGCATTCACCTATGAACAATGGAAAGTGTTACAAGATCCTAGTTTCCAAGGTGAATGATACATACCACCAGAGTTTCAAGAGAAGTTGGCACAAGAATAGGCTGGTATCACAAGAACTCCCAAACTTTCATGGTGCAAACACCCAAGTCAGAGTTCGGACACAGATTCTCATGAGTATGAGTTTGATAGTTTGTCAGAAGGATCCTATGAAAATCTTCTCAACGTAGGTGAAGGGTCTAGTGAAAGGTCTAATGAGTCTAATTCCATAAATGTTAACATGGCTTCTACTATAGTTACTAGGAGTCAGATAGATTCAAATACACCTTTGGATGAGATCTCTTTAGGTCTCATCTTACTAGTCAAGGCTTTTGATGACTATACCATGAATGCACTTGAACCTGTCACTTCTCTTTCACTCCAACATCCCAAGCTAATAGACTAGAATTCCCCTTCCTTATCCAATGAAGTCCTTATATTCTAGAATGACTATGCTCTAGCCTGCTACCTTCACGCTGTTGAACCTGAAACATCCTCCACTAGTGAAGAAAGTGTCAACATGACCAAGGTTGATATCAAGTATCTTAGTCATAAAAATTAAAAGAAGAAAAAATAGGCGCTCTGATGGTGAAAACCACATTGTGGCAGTGTTAGAGAAAAAAAAATTGAAAAGAAAAGACGTATCCATAGGTGAAAACCTTTTAGAGGCACCTAAGGATGAGATAATTGATGCATTTCCAAGTCATTTCTAGGAATGCTCATCAGTGCTAATTGAGCCAACTCAACCGGTAAATCTAGGAATATAAGAACATCCACACATTATTCATGTGGCCAAATCATTATCTACAGAAGAACTCAAGGAATTCACAGATTTCTTCAAGGAGAAAAAGATAAATTTTGCATGGATATACTCTGACATGTCAGCTATATATCTTGATCTCATCATGCATCACTTATCAATAGCTCTAGGTGTAAAACTAGTCAAGAAAAAACTGAGAAAGATGCATCCACATGTGGCTCTACTGGTCAAAGAAGAACTAGAGAAACTCTTGAAAGATGGGTTCATTAGAGAAATTGATTATGTAGAGTGGATCTCTAACATAGTCCCAGTGACTAAACATGAAAAATCTATCAAAGTTTGTAGAGATTTTAGGGACTTAAATAAGGCATGTCCAAAAGATGATTTTCCACTACCTAACATTGATATGATTATGGATATGACAACAGGATATGAAATGTACTCCCTAATGGATGACTTTTCTAGCTACAATCAAATCAAAATTGCACTAGAGGACCAAGAGAAGATTGCTTTTACTTGTGCTTGGGGTACTTTCTGCTGGAATGTTATGCCTTTTGGTCTTAAGAATGTTGGAGCCACCTATCAGAGAGTAGTCACTACCATATTTCATTACATGATGCACAAAACAATGGAGGACTATGTGGATGACACCCTTGCTAAAAGCATGGACAGGAAGGCACATCTCACTAATCTAGGCCCTATACTGGATTGTATGGAAAAATTCAGACTGCATCTTAACCCTAAGAAATGTGCATTTGGAGTAACTTCGGGGAAATTACTTGGTTATATCATCTCTGTGAAAGGAATCGAGGTGGATCTACAAAAGTGCAAGCTATCATTGAAATGCCTTTGCCTCGCAATATCAGACAATTTAGAGGTCTTCAAGGTTGGCTCCAATCTATCTAGTGCTTCATCTCATAGCTAGCTGACAAACAACCATTTACTAAAACTCTACATAAATGTGTGACCTATGAATGAAACAAAGAATGTGAACAAGGCTTTCAAAAAATCAAGCAATATCTGGCCAATCCACCTATATTAATGCCTCCTATCCATGAGAAGCCATTAATCTTATATATCTCAGCTATGGAAACATCCCTAGGTTCTTTATTGGCTCAAGAAGATCAAAATAATTAGGAAAGAGCCATCTATTACATCAGTAGAACATTGGTTTCTTATGAAATGAATTATTCTATCATTGAGAAAGCTTGTTTAGCAGTGGTGTTCACTTCTTAGAAGTTACAACATTATATGCCTACTCACACCACAAGGCTCATTGCAAAAATTGATCCATTAAAATACTTGCTCAGTAAATATACACTCACAGGTAGACTAGCTAAATGGGTCATGCTTCTTAGTGAATTTGATATTGAATATGTTGAGAGAAAAGATATCAAAGGGAAAGCAATTGCAGATTAGTTGGCTGAGGTACCTATTATAGATCATCAACCATTAAGGATCAAATTCCCAGATGAGTCCATCATGCTTCTCAAACATCATTCATGGACCATGTTCTTTGATGGATCATTCACCCAGCAGGGGTCAGGCGCCGAAATCTTGTTCATTACACCTCAGCGATATTCATTACCAAAGGCTTACAAAATGATGTTTCCTTGCACCAATAACACTGTTGAGTACGAAGCCTTGATTAATGGATTAAAGATTTCTATTGAATGGCATGTTGATGAGCTAAAGGTCTTTAGAGATTCATAGTTGGTTATTAATCAGGTGAATGACATTTATCAAACCAAAGATGAAAAACTAGTGCCTTATAAGAAGATGGTGGATGATCTTAAGAAATACTTTTCACATGTTACTTTCTAGCAAATTCCAAGGGCAGATAATAAAGTATTTGATGCCATGGCTACTCTGGCTTCCATGTTACAAATGCCAGAAAATGATTTCATACACAAATTCCCAGTGGAGATGTTATGCCACCCTGCCTATAATTCTCTTGAATCCCAGATGATCTATTCAGTCATTGGACATGACTCATCCCACTACCATCATATATACTCCTACCTTCATGACCTAATTATTCCTAACACTTATACTTGAAATGAAAAATGTCACTTAATCTGTAGTGCTTCACAGTTTTTCATCGTAGCTAATGAATTATATAGACGAGGTCTAGATGGTACCCTCTGTAGGTGTTTAGAACCTGATGAGTCTAAGCATGTGTTAGTAGAGGTGCATGAAGGCATCTGTGGATCTCACTCAAATGGTCTGACACTAGCTCGTAAACTTATTAGAGCTGGTTACTACTGGCTAGATATGGAGAAAGAAGCTACACAATTTGCTAAATATTGTAAACAATGCCAGTTTCATGGAAATTTGATCCATGCTCCTACCAAGGAGCTCATTCCTTTTCTCATCTTTTGTACATTTCAGTAATGGGCCTTTGACTTAGTGGGTCAAATACATCTGTCTTCTTCAAGGGGACATAAATACATCATCACTACTATGGACTATTTCCCCAAGTGGGTTGAGGTAGTGCCTCTTATTATAGCTAATGGCAAGTTTGTATCTATTTTTATACTGAACTACATCATCTACAGATATGGTGTACCCTCATCAATAATCACTGACAATGGGGGGAAATTCAAGAACAAGGATCTGACACAATTACAAAACAAATTTAGAATCATTCAACACTGATCTTCTATCTATTATCCCCAGGGTAATAGACATGCGAAAGCTTCAAATAAGACCATCCTCAAGATCTTACATTGTATAGTACACAAATATGGATGAGACCGGCATCTCTAGATTAATCTAGCTTTATGGGCTTATCATACTAGCATACAGACACCAACAAGGGCCACACCATTTGCTCTAGTTTATGGTGTTGATGCAGTACTTCCTATGGAGGTTGAGATTCCTACCTTGTGAGTCTCTCTGAAGGGCCTCATTACTGATGATGATATCAGAATATCTCAGCTACAAGAGCTTGAACTACTAGATGAACATAAAAAAGTGGTGTTCGATCATCTTCATGCATATCAAAAGAGAATATCCAAGAGTTAGAACAAGAAGGTTAGATCAAGAGAATTCCAATTGGGTGATCTCGTCCTAAGAGAGAACCCCAAAAATCAACAGCAGTGAGTCCATAAAGGAAAGTTTGAACTAAACTAGCTTGGTCCATATGTTATCACTGTAGTATTTGGGTATGGCACTTACTAGCTTTCCACCATAGAGGGTGAACAACTCAAAGAGCCTATCAATTCTCTTCATCTAAAGAAGTTCTACAATTGAGATGTCTTCTGAATGCTCATGTACATACTCTATTCTGAGAAAATCCTAAAAATTGCAAAATGTCCTAAAAAAATGATCATCTTAGTGAAAACCTGGAAAAAAGGCGATTTGATGTATCTATTATCCTAGTGAAAACCTGGTAAACAGGCGCCTTGATAATATCAAAAAATTTTGAAAAAATAAAAAAATACAAAAAAATCAAAATATGAAAAAAGTACAAATAAATTGAAAAAAAGGAAAAGTACAAAAAAGAGAAAAAGAGAAAAATGTGTCATTGATGAAAACCTGGTAAACCGGCATCATGGTAGCAAAAATAGAATTTTTGCCAAGATGGTGAAAACTTGGTAAACAGGTGCCTCTTGTTCTGCAAAGCACATCTCTTGGCTTTCTTTCTATTTGTTTTCCTGCTTTAGTTTTCTTTCCTGCTTCAGTTGATTTCTCCCTTTAGTGTGCATTCCTGCTTTAGTTTGTTTTCTCATGCATGCGCTCTTAGTCACTTTCGAGATTTTTCTCGACTACACATGGATTGAAACTGGTCACACTCAGGGGCATCTTCCTGGTCTAGGGGGCACTATCCTATCTTTAGGAGTCTCTCTCCTCTTTGCATCAGTCACTAGTGGCTCTCACTGTGTCTTCCCACTGATGCCTGGATCTCACATCAATATTTATGCTTGAGAATCTCTCCCACATCAGTCACCAGTGGTTCTCACTATGTCTGCCTACTATCACGGTACCACTAAGATTTCTCACATCGACTCACTATCTGCATGTTTGACTTCAATCTGTTCATTACTTGGGGGCATGGCTCCCCACTTTGATCACATCTTCAGTTTTCACTCGAGTGAGTAATCTTTTCAGTTCTAAAGGACAACTCTCTACTGATGCAAACTAGTGTTTCTCAAGACCCGATCAAATAGTGTTTTTCAACACTCTCTTTGGACACATCTATGTTTTTTTAACACAAATTGGATTTATCGCAACGTAAAAATCTCTCGGTAGCAATAAAACACATTGCACTCACAAGCACAATGGTGTTTTTCAACACCCCAAACATAGACACATTCATAAAATTTGAAACATGCTGAGCTATGATTGAATCTTTCTTTGTATGTTGTCTATTCTCATGAATTTCATTGATATTTTCTTTACCTAATGCTTGTGGGTGTGGTTTCGATGATTTGATAGCATCAAATAAACAGGGTGTATGTGATAAGAGCTTCTGCATTAAGGTGGAAAAGCCTCACATCCCTCGATCTTATTTATTTGTATGCCAAGGGGAGGTTGGAACTATCTCCTTGACTATTATTGCTTTGTTTGTTTACTTGTGTGCTCTTACTATATCAAATTGGAAACAATGTTTAGGTCATCTTGGCTTTTGTGCCCTGGTGCTTATGTTCATTTCCCACATTTTATCTGATGAAATTCATATACACATCCTTATGGTCACAGTGACACCAGTAAGGATTGTATTGACTTCGATGTTCCAAAATACTCGATGATGATAATTATGTGATGAGTCCAACAACCAAGTCCTAGGGTTGCATTTAGCTTAGGCTTGCATTTGCATTTTAGGTTTGCATCACTGTAATTTTAGTGCTCTCTTTATTATCTTCTCATTCTTCCAAGGTCCTCATCTTTTGTCCTAGATTTCTCTCGACTGCACGAGTGTCTAGTCCTCACTCTTGATCTTCATTCATATTCTTTTGGTTAGTACCTATTGTATATTGCAATATCTTGCATGAGATGATTAGTACCATTGCATTACATTCATTTCCAAAAGTGCATTTCCATACATTCATTTGCATTTATATATCATAAACATGTGCATCCATTATAAGCATAAATCAAATTATACATAGCATTTATCAATAAAAAATTTGCATATTCATCCATGACATACATTTCTACATCTAATCATATAAGAAACATCTCATAAGAAATACAAATCTAAAGCAATATATAGAAAAGTACAATGATACCAAAATCAAGCTTATATATATATATATATATATATATATCGATCAGTCAAATGTACAAGGGTACTACTCGAGCATAATATATCAAAATGGTGGTACAATGAATATCAATATGTCTCATCTAGCTGCTTCCACCTAGAGGAGGTGGAGGAGGTGGGATGCCCTGCTGCTGTGGAGGTCCCTATGGTGGTGCCTGTAGAGCAGCCCGTGCCCCAGCATACTCTGAAAATGGTTGAACCTGATCTGTTACCTCAGGAACTACAATCATGTAAGCGACAGAGTAATAAGCTACCTAAGCAACCTCGTATCTCATCTCTATCTGAGATCTAGCTAGTGCCTCCTATAAACCCTGAATCTCTCAGTCTTGCTCAGCTATGTGGGTCTCCTGGATGATAACCTGTGTATGGAAATCATCCCACTCCCTCTATACCTATCTCACCCTCTCTCAGACCCTCCAGAGAGCCTCCTGTAATTGAGCTACCTATCCAACTGCCTATGGGTCAATCATAATAGTATCAGCCATGATGGTGTCCTCTCCCTACTTAGTGGCCCTCTCCTAAGTACCACTGCTCTCGGCACCTACATCTGACCCCATAGGTCTAGTCGGGATAGGAATCTGCAAGGTCCTTGGCCATCCTACCCTCTCCTACTACTATAAGGGTGGCTGTTGCACCTGCTACTATGGTGGTGGCTGCTATGCCTACTACTGTGGTGGTGGTTGTACCACTTGCTGTACATGAGGGCCCATGCCAATAGGATCTATGTATATAGGGAATGGGTGTGGTAATATATGGTCCCTATATGCAGGTTTCATCCCTGCATTCATCACCCCTACCATGTAATCCCACCTAGTTGGTGGTACACATGCATCTATCATGCTCCAGCCTCTATCTAACTATCTCTGCCAGCCCTTCTCCGTCTCATCGACAAATTGGGTGTAATTACAAAACTCCTGTGAGACATCCTAAGGTCTCCCAAACTGTCGCCATACTTGTGTGAGTAAGAAACACTCAATGATGCTAATAGTGCACCTGATCAAAGGACACGGGTAGAACATATACGATAGCTCATGTTGTGCATCATCCCACACCTTGGTGGCTATCTAGGGCCGCCATATGATTGTTACCATATCATCTATCTGAGCTCACCACTGATCGGTCTTACCCAGCACTGGCTGAGTCATGGGACCTGTGTACCTATATAAATATAGCTCCAAGGGCTTCTATGTGTCATGGAAAATTGACCTACATATGGGAAGGTGCTCCCAGGCCTAGATCTAGAAAATGACAACTCCTACCACCATATTTTGTGCACCTCGATACACAATCTCATGCATCTCATGATACATCTGTGTGAGCATACACTCACCCCATCCGAAAGTCACTGTGGGTGTAGCTAACATCCTTTGCAGCATGCCTCCCCAACTGCACTCCAATCTGTGTTGACCTCAATCGGGTACCAAGTGGAAACTCAAGAAGAGCACCAAGACAACTGCCATTGGGTGATCCATGCTATAGAGTCTAATCAAATCCTCCTAAGAGATGGCCTGACCTATCAATAGATCATCTTGGAAGACTACTCTCAATTCCAGTGTACCTACTCTCGGCTAGGTATCATACTCTACATGAGCCCCGTGAAATGGTGCTCTTAGGATCCTGCAAATATCCTCAGGAGTGACCATCATCTCCCCCTGTGGAAAATGGAATGTGTTCATCTCCGAATAGAAATGCTCGACCAGTGCGCCCAATAGACCATGATTTACCTGAATTTTGGGTGCATCGCGAATGTATGACAATCTGAGCCTGTCAATATGGGCACTATCAACATCCGATAATCTCTGCAGTAGCTCACCCATGAGAGGATGATGTGATCAGAATGCAATATCAGGGAAGTCAACCTGAAAAGTAAGTGACGAAATTGGATTAGTACCTCAACATGATGATTTTTCAAAGCAATGACAGCAAATATAGCTATGGACCTATCCTAAACATAGTTTTGAGGCATTGTAACTGTCCGACTCTGTGACATAAAAAATGATGACATTTTGAACTAAGCAAGATTCCCATGTGAGGAAACTCTTTTCCCACATGAGCTTTCTGCCTCATGCGAGACAGGCTCTCTTCTCACGCGAGATTCTTTAAATCTTGTGTGGCGTCGGCGCGCACTTCACACGAGCACGCAGAAGGGGCCTGCATGAGGAATCCCTGACCTGCGCGAGGAATTTGATTTCTCGTGTTAGAGGCAACCTAGGCCAGTGCAAGGGAACTATTTCCTTGCATGAGACTTGACACGACAAACCTTAAAAGCTTCAAAAACATGCTAAAATGATCTAAAATTAATAAATATTTGAAATGGAGGATAATGTTTCAATTAATTACAGGTGCGACATACTCCGGTGGCCAGTTGTGTCGTTAGGAGAACTTGAATCAATGTGTATGCATGGGAATGCTATCAATGTCAGCTGGAGCTCTCACCATTGCTAAAGTCAAAGGTGAATAATGATTTGAAAATGACCCCTCTGGGCCTTATATAGCAGTTTGACCTAATTTTCAAAATGCTCCATTTTCTGTGAAAATTGCACCCTTGGCTAAATGGACCATCCTTAATCCATTTTCATGATTGAAATCAAAATCTAACACCCCTAAGCAGCTCAAAATCACATTTTAAAATTTTTAGGACCGACGTGATCAGACACTTGTGCAGTCAACTTTCTGATGTCACTTTCTTGTCAGAATAACCTCTTGTTATCATTTTCTCAGCTTTTGCAATCTTTTCATCAAAGTCAATTCTGGTCAACTATGGTCAAACCTAATCAACAGGACCTCCTGATCACTCCAAATTGATTCTGCTTTCTCTTGATCTATCTCTAATTTCTCTGGATCTTTGATCTTATTTCTATCTATGATTTCTCGCTCTCAATCAACTTTTTGTTGTGTCATCTTTCGAGTTCGCTCCTGAGGGGGCAATATGATTGCATCATTGAATCTTTTTGCATTATTCTCATCATTCTGATCTTAATCAAAAGTCCCCATCGCTAAGGGCATCTCATCACTTGGGGCATATTTATTTTTTCATACCTTATGGTCAAAATTGGATATTCCATGATCTTGAATCTCTAGGGGCATCTTGATGTCTCGCATCTTATCATCTATCTTTCTAGGTATCTGAGCAATCTAACTCAGATCCTCAAGGATCAAGCTTTGTTCTGGAGATGATTCTTGAAATCTCATAAGGTATTGGGGAAATCTAACCCTAATTTCTGAAAGTTATGCTTCATTCTGAAGATGGCTGTCAAAATCTCTTTAGACCATTATCTAGGCTACCTAACCTGGATCTTGGAGGGCTAAGCTTCGTATTGGGGAAATCTCACCCTAATTCTGGAGATAGTCCTAAATCTTCATCAGCTATCAGTGGATATTGGGGAAATCTAACCCTGATTCAAATCTTCTCAGATGGTTCTGCTTCTCGATCTGATCTGTATCTTGGCAACCTAACATAGACTTCCAAAATCTTCATCTTCACATCAGACTATTCTTTGAATTAATGCACTTCTCACACATTAATTCAAAGAGGGGAAAAATGTAACACCCCAAAATTGGCATCTTACAATTCTAATCAATTTTGGTTGTATTCTCATCATCAAAGTCCTATTGTACTAGGCAAATTTTCCTTCCTAATTGACTTTAATTGACTTGGTCTCAAATGCAGAAAACCTGAATTTGCATAAATCTGACATTATATTTAATTCCTAAATTATCAAGGTTTATTAGCTAAAAATCCCTATGATTAATTAATTTAATTCTAAAATTAAATTAATTCCACCCCCTTTAGCTAATACACATCAAAAGGAATTAAAATAGTTATTTACTTAGTTGAGTGAATTAGCCTCAAAAAGGAATTCCATAATTACATATGAAAAGGAACTCATGTGGTAGTAATTCATTCTTTTAATTGAATAATTATTTCAAAAATTGTCTCACCTTCTTCCATGGAAATGAAGAGTCAACCGTTTATTTTCAAGAAACTCTTCATCCCCTTCTCAGGTTGTTCTATATTATGGACCTCATTTTCTTCATTTGAGAGAGCAATTTGTAGAGCATCAAAACTATAGTTAATTTTTGTCTCACCTATTTCATATTTCATAGTTTTTGTTGCATTTTAGTTTAAATCTCATTTAGTGTAATTGCATTCTCATGGATAATATAATTTGATTATTGTTCTATTTTAATTCAATTAAATTTGAAATTCATTCTAGATTAAATCTGCATCTCATTAATAGATTAATGGCATTTTCATTCTTAGATTAATGGCAATTTTCTCATCTTTCATGCTTTAAAATCCTCCATTTTAGCAATGGTCAAGGTTGTTGGCTCTCGTTCTGAGAGTAAATTCAAAAACCCCAACTAAATAGGAGGCAACGGGTCACTTCAATCAAGTTAGTGAAATGGACAATTCATGTTCATCTTTGCAAATTCAATGATTGATTAAGGACTATGTTGAGTTTGTGCTTGATTTAAGAGGTCACATTCAAGCACACACATCTATAAGTCAGCTTCCATGATATACAATAATATCAAACAATATAAACTAATTCGACTCAATACTGTTACTCAGGATCAGTAATCCACTCAGGTAATATATTGGCACTCAGGTAATATGTTGTCACTCGTGCAACATAGTAAACTCTGGCACTCAGGCTACACTATGTAATTAGGTCATATTGATCACTCGGGTAATATTGATTTCCACTGTCTGCTCAGTCAACACTGCTACTGCTCAGGTTGCACTTCAAGCTACTAGCTCACTCAACTCTGTGATGACTAAGTGTTTTGGCACTAATTGACAACATGTCTTTCCATAAGGTCATTAATCTCCCCGTTTCGATTGAGTGACCAAAAACACTTATCATATCCAAAAACTTCTAAAACTTCTAAGTCAAAACTTCCACTTGCTCAGGTTTTGACAATAGCTCTATGACTCGGTTACAAATGACTCTATTTTTTATTTTTCAAAATTGTTTTTGTAACTTTACTATATATATTTATAAATATAAATATATATATATATATATGTATATATA
>MU225022.1:1775891-1803437 GCA_018584345.1 Thuja plicata | reverse complement strand
TCCTCCTCCTCCTCCTCCTCCTCCTTCTTCTTCTTCTTCTTCTTCTTCTTCTTCTTCTTCTTCTTCTTCTTCTTCTTCTTCTTCTTCAATTTTCAATTAAATTCTTCTCTTGGCTTCTTCATAGGTACCAAAGTATGGTACTTTAGGGTCAACAGGCTCATTTACAAGAGCCTCAATGATATCTTTTGTCTCGTCAATGTTAACCTCATATGAAAGAGGTTTCACCCATGCAACCCTAGGTTTGACTGCCTGAATGTATACTTTATCATAGTCAACTAGGAAGTAAACATCATCTTTGTAGTCTTCTAGCAATTTTTTTTGGAATTATATATCTATTTGGCATCTTCTGTCTTAAATCCTCAAAGTATGCATCCATGATGCTCTCAAAATTATCTCCTAATCCTGCTATGAAATCATTTATTTGATAAAATATGGGAATGTCCTTCTTCCAAATAACTATGCCTTTGGAAGGAAAAAATTTTGATTATAAAATAATATGCAAACTAGAAGTAAACCAAAATTACATGGATTGGTCTTTGATGGCTAGATTCCTTCCATGTTCTTTCTCAATTGGATAAGCTGCAACTTTCCAAGGTTGAATGAAAGGTTGTTCTTGATCACTTTGTATGCCAAGTCCACAACCTCACATGGTACATTGTTTGGTTGGTTAGAACTATAGATTTTGTGTGCAATTACATGAATCCAAAACATCAATTCCATGTTTGTAACTCCATTTAATCTCATGCCTCTTTCATCCCACTTGGAAAGAGTCTTCTTAGTTAGGTCATCCTGGGGTAGAGTTTTGGTAGCTTTTGGCTTGTCAAGCATAGGATACCCTATAACACGGTGTACCATTATCTTGGTGATCTTCACTAGTCTCTCCAGCCATAGATGCATGTTGTGAACATGGCTCAGAACAAACCTAAACCACTTAATCTAAAAGTTCTATGGCATATGAATGATATGAGCCAAACCCTTATCTTTGAGGTGTTTATGTTCTGGCTTCATATTCTCGGCTTCACATAGTTTCTCATATGATTTATTCATTTCCAATGTACCTAGCTATTGAATGGTGAAATGATAGAAGGCTCAGTCAGATATCTTTGATCAATAGTACCTTTAGAGGAATCAGGGAATGAGATCCCATAAAATCTATTTCCTCTACAATCACTGGATGAAGCTTAAACTTTGGAG
Organism: Thuja plicata; assembly: GCA_018584345.1. Classification (NCBI taxonomy): domain Eukaryota; kingdom Viridiplantae; phylum Streptophyta; class Pinopsida; order Cupressales; family Cupressaceae; genus Thuja; species Thuja plicata. Next base: position 1,802,243 of record MU225022.1, on the reverse strand, counting down.
GTTCGCAGACAACATTCCTCACCAACATCTCAGATCCTTTCTTAACCTTACTGCTGGATGATGTAATGAAAACCCTTGCTCACAATGCTATCTTCTTCTAGGGTATCTTATAGGCCACTTCTCTAACCTATTATGGTTCTTATCTAGTCCTAACCTTCCAAGGATTATTTTTCCCAATCCTTTCCCTATTCAACTTGTCAACACCAATCAAGAAATCAACTCAACTCATTACATACTCCATAGAGGTCTTCTTGTACCTTCTATACTAATTGATCCAAAATTGATCTAAACCATACACCAGTGGAGAAAGAGGCTTCTATCAAGACAATTGAATCCAACTCAATGTCTAAGAACACAATTATTAATGAAATACTAATCGAGTTCAAGTTCACACTCCAAACTCACCCAAAATAGGGCTACAAACATTTGGCCTAATTAGGCACCTTTCTGCATATAACTTCAAAAAATTCTAAATAAGGTGAAAAACTAAGTCCATATCTAGACACCCTTTTCAAAGACCTTTAGGATTATCTAGGTCTTACCTTCCCAAACTGTCTGTATAGAGGGTTACTATTTTCAAGCTTATAATCAAGGGTTTCACCAGTTACTAAACTTACCCACAAGGGTTTAAGTTTTCACCATGAAGAATTGATCACCAACACTTCCAATTGGATTTGGGGATTATCCATACACACTTCCTCCTCTCCACATCCTCTGATTGAAGCTACCAATGCTTTCAATCACTCATATTGCCTCTATAATTCACTCTAATCCCTAGCCATGCATCTCTGGCTTGTCTAGGGAATCACTATAAAATTAGCAAATCTTCTTTCCATGACCCATCATTCCTCACACATATAGTACAAGGAGTCACCTAACCCATTCAAAGAGCTTGTACAAGTTCCATAGTGGAATAATGAGCTATGACCCCATTTTCAAAAACTGCCTGGTTCAAACCAGTGACAATGTAGAAAACAAAACTATTTACAAAGAAATAAAACTAGAACTAAAACACCAACTAATCACATGAAGAAAAAATAAATTACATCAACTAGATCTTGTACAACTCATAGTGCAGATTTCAATCCATTAAACACCAAAATGTATACAAAATGCTTAACTGTAGCGGGTTTTACAATTACATAGTCCGTAAACTAATTTTCCAAATTCATACAACCTCATTCACGGGTCGGGGGTAGCCTTATATAGTTGAACATGACACAAATCCAAATTTTTCCAAAATTTGTACAATGAATTACTCAAAGATCCATAATTGCAAGAAATGTTGTCAATGACAACATAATTGACAACTTTTACAACTTTTTGATTCTTGCATTCTAACTTGGTCAACACTCCTTAAAACTTATCCAAATGCACTAAAATTCCTTTTAGACCATAAATTATCCTTTCTAAACTCTAATAAGCATAAAACCCAAGGTTCCATCATTTTGGAGCATTACCCTAATTTGGACAAAACACTACTTCTTAACATCAAATGATCTAGTTAGGTCTTCTAACCACATCAACACACCTTAGGACCTATCTAGTCCTATTATTTGACTAGTGGCTTGGTTAAGGCCACTACAATCCAAAATAAAACTAGGAGCCTAGGTTACCAACTAGCCCTACCTTTGTGCTCTTGCACCATACTCCCCTACAAAGGAAATTCATGTCACTCCTGTGGACACAATGTCTACAGGAATGCCCATCTTCTTGAAATCTGTATCAACAATCCAAGTTTCCTTTGACTCTGGATTGTGCTTCCACTTGATGAGGTGTTCCATGTACACCTTATGCCTGGTAGTCTTCTTTGCCCTTGAATCCAATACCCTATCAGCTTTTGTTTGCATCTTGGGAGGTAAAGAATCAGGTTCCACATCCTTGCCAACCTCTTCTCTGTTCACATCCATCTCTATCAAAGGTCCTTTAAACTTTATCATATATACCACATTAAAGACATGTGAGATGCTCAATTCAGGAGGTAGATCCACCTTATCAGAATTATCCCCATACTTGGCTAAGATCTTGCAGGGTCCCACTCTCTTCATCTATAGTTTTTTAGGAATCCCCTTCTGCAACCTAGACTTATTTAGATGTACCATAAGATAATCACCTACTGCAAATTAAACATCTTTTCTCTTCTCATCCATCCTATCCTTCAACTTTTCGGTAGACTCTAGTATTACCTTGTTTAACTGCTCTTGGATCTCCTTCATGGTTTGAGTGAAGTCTTCAGCATGACCACTCCTATACTCCATGGCTCCAAGGTCTCTAAGCTCACATATACCCCTTGGATGCAACCCATAAACAACTTCAAATGGGTTTCTACCTGTTTTTCTTTTAACACTATTATTGTATGCATACTCTGCATAGGGAATGACCACATCCCATGTCTGACCATACTCCTTGGTTAGGCACCTTAAAAAGTTACCTAAGACTCTATTAACCACCTTAGTTTGGTCATCAATCTGAGGGTGGTAAGCTAAAACAAATGACAAGTTGGTTCCCAATCTACTCCACAATGTTTTCCAAAAATGACTCATGAACTTAACATCCCTATCTGATACAATACTTAGGGGTGGTCCATGGATTCATACAACCTCTTTAAAGAAAAATTGTGCAATGTTGTTGGCATTATTGGTAGTCATAAATACTATCTTTTCCATGCTTTTTCTTAGGTAACCTTGCAATGAAATCCATTCTAACACACTCCCATGGTCTGTTAGCGATTGGAAATGGTTGGTAAAAACCTGCATTTCTAGCTCCTCCTTTTTCTTTCATGCACACTACACATTGTTCAACATACTTGTTTACATCTCTCACCATCTTGGGCCAATGGTAAAACCTTTGAAATAACTCTAAATTTTTGTTCACACCAAAATGGCCACTCAAGCTTCCATTATGCTTTTCTTGAATGAGATTTTTTTTCTCATGGAACCCTTTGGGACACATAACTAGTTCCCCTTAAATAACAATCCACTCTACAAGGTAAAATTAGAAAATTGGCTATGAAAGTGATTCTAAAAAATTAGATCATACCTTATAGGCTTCACCAATGTCTTCATCTTCTCTGTAGAGGTCTTTGAAACTCTCTATCCCAATTCTCTTCAATTGAACTTCATGAATGGTTAGAAACCTCCTGCTCAAGGCATCTGCAACCTTGTTCAATTGTCCCTTTATGTTCTTCATTGTGAATGTGAATTATTGAAGGTACTCCCTCCACTTCAAGTGTTTGTTACTAAGCTTATCTTAGGTGTTTATATAGGTCAAGGCCTGGTTATCAGTAAACACCACAAATTATTTAGGAAATAAGTAATGTCTCCACTTCCTAAGAGACTGAACCAAAGCATAAAGTTCCAAATCATAAGAATAGTATTTATTATTTTCTTCATTTAGCTTTTCACTGAAGAAGGATAGTAGCCTACCTTCTTGTATTAACACCCCCCTGTTGCCATTCCACTTCCATCACACTCCAAAGTAAAAAGTTTATCAAAACTAGGGAGTCTAAGGATAGTTTGTGTTGCTACTTGCTTCTTAAACATTTCAAATACTTTCTATTCTCCAGATGTCCATCTAAACTTAGTCTTTAGACCACTCTTAATGGTGTTTAGCATTGGTGCACAAATCACACTGAAGTCCCTTATAAACTTTCTATAAAACTGGACTAACCCATGAAAACTTATGACTTTTGTCCCTGTGGTTGGTGTGGACCAATTTAGGATAGCCTCCACCTTACTTGGGTCCATTTTAAATGACCCTTGGGATACAAAAAACCCCAAATATACAAGTTCTTGCTTGAAGAAATCACATTTCTCAAGGTTGATTGACAACTTCTCTACCTGCAATCTCTTAATCACCATCTCCACATATTTCACATACTCCTCTATTGTCCTATTGAATATAAGTATATCATCTAGATACATTACCACAAAGATCCCTGTGAAGTCCTTATGCACTTCATTCATGAGCCTCATGAATGTGATAGGGGCATTTGAGAGGCCAAATGGCATAACTCTCCACTCATACAATCCATCAACAGTCTTAAAGGTTGTCTTTCATTCACCCCCTCTTTGATCCTAATCTGGTGGTATCCACTTTTCAAGTCTAACTTAGTAAAAACCTTTTCCCCTCCAAGATATTCTATCAAATCCTTTATCCTAGGAATTGGAAATTTTTACCTAATTGTGATCCTATTTATTTCTCTAGAATCAGTACAAATCCTCCACTTACCACCTTTCTTGGATGCTAAGACCACTGGTATGACACATGGGCTAATACTCTTCTTGATTATCTCTTGATCTAACAACTCCTGCACTTGTCTGGCCACCTCTAGGTTTCGTTCTTGAGTAAGCCTATATGCTGCCTTTTTTGGTAATGATGCACTAGGTACAAAGTCAATTTGATGACTTATCACTCTTTCAGGAGGTAAATTTGTAGGAGTCCCATCACTAACAATATCCTTGTACTTTTTTTCAAGCAAATCTCTGATTTCTAGCGGCAATGGTTCTTGTTTGGGCTTCTCATCTTCCTTAGGCTTAAGCAATATGGAAAATCCCTCAATCCCTTCATATTTAAGGAAATTTATAAACTCCTTTCTACTAATCAACAAGATACTAGGAGTCTTATATTATGGTTCATCCTCTTCCAACAAGGACTGTATTTTGAAAGTTTTGTCACCTTTCTTGAAGGATATGGAGTTTTCCTTCCCATCATACACTTCTCATCTATCATATTTCCAAGGCCTACCTAGGATTAGATGACATGCATCCATAGGTAGTATATCACATAGTAACTTTTCCTTGTACCTTGCGATAGAAAACTCCACCCAAGTTTGCTCATTCACCAACACAATATGGCCCTTGTTCAACCATGTCACCTTGTAAGGATTGACATGAGGTATTTTTGTCAACTTGAGCTTATTGACAACTTCCTCTGATATGATGTTGTCTATGGCTATTGAATCCACTATCATTTTGCAAACTTTACCAAGCATTTTACATCTAATCCTAAAAAATACACTTCTATGCTTGGGCTCATCCTTTACTGGTTGTCTAATCACCCCCCTTTTGAACATAAAGTTCTCTCCAATCTCTGATTCAATGTGATCAACCTTTCATGCTTTGACACTTGTAGTGTCTTATTGTGCATATGCAATCCTCTTTCTATTGTTAGAAGAAGTGGGCTTATCCGAGAACCTATAGAAAGGGTGACCCAATTGGCCACAATTGTAACATTTCATACTTGCAAAGTGATGGGAATCCTTAAAGGCCATCTTTTCAAATAATTTTTATTTTGTTTCCAGTAGTTTACTTGTAGAAAAGATACTTAAACTTATGGTTTTATATGTATATTTTGTATATGTAAGGACATAAGTAGTAAAATGGATGAAAAGGGAACATAGTATGTTTTCTTTGAACTGATGGATAAAATGATAAGATGCAGTAGTTATATGTTAATGAATGATCTTATTTCCTCTGATATGTTTGTGGGTAGTTTCATTCTTGTATCCATGTGCCTTGAAAGAGTATTAATTGGAATCTAACACTTATTTCCTTATATTAATGATGAAAATATGTATGTCTCAGAGGTTGTGTGTGCATTGGTTATGTTGCAGGGATCAGTCATGGTGAATTAAAGATCAACATCATGATTTTGAAGAACTCAAAAGACAGTGTTGCTGCAAAGACACCATCATGTCAAAGAGGTCGAGCAAGTGGTTGAAGTAAGTTAAGGAATCACTACAAGATCTTCATGGGAAGAGAAAGTCAATTCAGTTTCATGTTAAAGATAGCGTGTGGATCTAGAGGCACTATGTACTATATTTTGGGAAGACTAATTCTCTATGGGTGATATTTTTGTTATGAAGCATTATGAATCTGTAACGATCCTCATTAATGGAGAAATCTTAGATTTAGGAAGTAGTTGTAGATTTCCTTTAAATAAGATGACTATTGTAACTCTTTGGAGTTAGTTGAGTTAGTAGTTATTTCTGAATAGAGGTTCATACAATTATTATACTATTTATTTTACTCAGTGTATTTTCCATGAATGAATAGAATGCACAAGTTGAGTTCAATTCTGGTATCTTAATTGTGTTTCTATTCACTCATCCAAGGGGGCCCACTTGGTGAATGAATTCCCTTGTTAGAGTATAATTCATTTCCATGTTTTAGAGAAGTAAATAGAACTTTGTTGTTCCTAGAGCCACTAGTAACAGAACTAGTAGATTGTTCCTTCAGTATAGGCAGGTAGAGAAGTTCCTATCTGTAATTACTATTTTCCTAGAGTAAGAGCATTTATTTGAGTTAGCATAGATTTCCTAAAGCTTAATGCATTTAAAATTCATTGGTTTAGCCATGAGAATCAATGGAGTTTGAAGCATATACTTTGCAAATGTCATTCCAAGTTTGCATCCTTGGTTGATAATTAAATGAGACTAAATAATCCAATTAGCAACCATTTGGCATGTACAATCCTGAAATAAGAAGTCTAATGCTATGGGTTTCTAAGACAATTTTTTAGCCAAGCATTTTTTGCACCACTGCCAGGGATGGTGTTAGTTCAAACTTACTTTGGTGTTCATGTTTCTAGTTTTCATAATTTAGGACTGAGTTTCAAGTATTCCTTTTATGCATAGAATAAGAGACCCTCATGGGAGATTCCTTCCTCACAATCACTAGGTAGAACCATTTTATATTTTTAATCCTGAGCCAGAGGAACCCCGAGTTGAGAGTGAAGAAGAAAACCCATTCAAAAATCCATTTGCTGATGCCCAAGGAGAAATATCTTCATCATCATCCTTTAAAGGATCACTACATTTGCATGACCTATTTGACAAACCTGAGTATCATGAAAACCCTTTAGCCCTTTTCGTCTATCAACCACAACCACCAAGTCCTCCCTGAAGGATGGCTCAACATACCTTTCCTTTCCCCATTCTTTCTTAGCACGGTAATCATAATCTGAAGAACATACCTATCTCTGCACTCCCAAAATTATATGGCCTCATCACTTAAGACCCTAAGACTTTCCTTTTTGAGCTTGATATCCTTTGTAGGCGCTATGATTACACCATTGACATCCATAAGATGAAGTTTTTTCCATCTAGTCTTAAGGAGGATGCTCTAAGGTGGTTCACGGGGATAGGAGCTAATGCTATAGAAAATTGGGAAGCCATGAGAAACATGTTTCTTTCAAAATATAAGGAATAATACAGGGGCAAGATTTGGAGGACTATGTCTTATGCCCTACATATCTGTCCCTACTTTTTATAGGCAAAATGTTGGGTCCCCCTATTCTCTTTTGCTCTTCCCTTGTTTTCTTCTTGTTTTATTTGTTTGCGCTCCAGGATTTTTTTTCAAGAGGGTTGCCTTTCATTCTCTTTTGTCTCTTCGTGTCTCCAGGACCCGGTCCCAGAGTTTGTTTATGCTTTCCAAAGCCAGATTCTAGACTCTAGAATTCTCTGCCATTATGTCTTATTTCATGAGAAGGTATGGTTGCATGGATTCCCCGGGCCCGGAGTCTGGAGGCTTTCCTATTTTAGAGTTTTCAGAAGGAAAGACAACACATTTTTACCCTAGGGGTATAAATAGAAGTTACCTGTCATTTTCACATTTACCACAATCAAACACTTAGAGCATTTAGAGTGATTTTAAGACGATTAAGACAATCTAAACAAATTTTCATCCCTGTGCTTAGTGGTTAATTATCAGTGATTTGTAGAGCACTTGTTCATGGTGGTTTGAAGGTGAGCTTGTTGCAGAGTGTCTCCCATGCTCATCTTTCCCACATCTTCTGCATTTCTAGGTAAGCTTTTAGCTTTTCTTTCTCTGGTTTCCAATTTTCTAGTTTTTGCTTGTTTTTGGTTTTTTTTTCATTTATGTTTTGCTTTTATTTTTTGTCCCTGGTTTTATCTTCTGTCACCTCCCATTGGTGGGTTGGTGCTGCCAGAGGGTTGTCCTCCCTCTATGCAGCTATAAGTTAGCTAGCTATGTGTATATTTTGAACATTATGTAAATTCTTGTGTATAATGTGTTATAGTCATGTATATATGTCTCGGCCCTCTATACTTTTGATGTATATCCCGTGTATATCCTTATTTTCCCAAGTCAAGCTCACCGTGCTCTTTTGTGTCTTCCCAATTTTGTTGAGCTCGCCCTCTTGGCCAAAACTGCCTAGTTCAGACTCAACACTTTGCTGGTTTGAGCCATGGTAGTTTTCTCTCTCCTCCGCTGAGTCAGTATTTATGGTAGATTAATTTCCCATGCAAGCATTCAAAACCAGCCCAAGTGGCATTTGCTCTGCATGTGTTCAGACAGTTATCGATGTTAATGCCATAACTTCCATTTACTGCATGGCCATGTGACACCCACATTAGCCTAATACAACTAGCATTTCGGCCATGTCACTTAACAGTTAGTTTTTCAGACTTCGGGTCCCAAGTCTCCAGTTGGACTTTGTTTCATTCCTCATACAAGCTAAAAATCCCCAGAATTATGGAAAGAGCTCACTCTTAAAATTATTTCATTCTATGTATTTATTCCCAGGGTTTGACGTTAACTAACAATTCTTTTAGGAATAGGTGCAATGCGATGGTAAGATCTCTGGTACCTAGAATAATACTGTGTTTTATATATATATATATATATATATATATATATATATATATATATATATAGTGATGTCCATCTTATCTTACTGGATATCCGAATATCAAACTAATCAATCATGTCTGAGGCATCCGCATCATCTCTACCAGGGAGTCCAGACCTCCCCACCACTTTGACCAGGGAAGCTTCCAGAACAAAGGTCAAGAATGTCTTAGAGAAACTCCCACTCATAATTAAGTACCAGAAGGGAGAGGAAATCCTGGGATCGAAGGTCGATTCCAAGCTCTAGTTGATCACCAACACCAGCATTGGATCATGGGCTGAAATGCAGGCCCTGGTGAAAATAATGTTCATACAATGGATGACCGGGGATCCATTGGCCATCAACATGGGGAATTCTGGGATTCTCAAAGCTTCTTGTTTCCCTTGCTCCATGCAAGCCCCAAATCTTATTCTCACTCTTGCAGGACACTACAATATGACTGTCTAGGAGGTCATGCTTGCTTCCCTAGTTCCAACTAGATACCCAACCCCTATGGTGTCTCTGGTTGCCACAAATTTTCAAGCAGGGTTGGGAATTCCCCAACTTGATGATGCAGCTGTCCTCAACTGGGCTTTGGCCTTAGAAGAATTTTAGAAGTTGGAACACATGGCCCAACAGTATCTTAACAAAAAATGGCTCAAGGTGCCAAGGAAAGACTTCAAGAAGATGAAGCTCAAAATCCCCCAGACTGAATTCAAAGAAAGCATACAAATGGGGATTATTGCACTAAGTGGAGTCTTCAGACAACCCAATGCCTAGGAATTCTTAGCATGGATGTATTATTTCCTTCTTGACATCTCTTCTGGTGAGAAGAACTTTGACTGGGCCACAATAATCGCCAATCATGTGGACTCCCAACTGCTTTAGGTCGCCAAGTCTTCCAAGTTCTACATGATGTCTTATGTTTTGTGGGCTCTAGCACAATAATGCCCCATTACAAATGGGTTATTAATAGAGGGTGTACTTGGGATTGGCCTGGACCAGAATGCTCACTAGGATTATTTACCACAAATCCAGTGGGAGGCTAGTTTCCTCAGCTTCTACCGGGTGAATGACGCCTTCATCTACTACAACCTCCTCACACCTACTCGAGATGTCATATACCATCTTTCCAAGGAGGAAATGAGCTTGGTTGGCTCCTATGGCCACTATTACATTCAATACTAGCAACATGCATACATTCGGGTGACTAGATTCTCTGGGAAGCCCTACTTATTGCCCAAACACTATGGGAATAAGATTATTCTTTTAGGATACTACTGGTAGATCTTAGAGATGTGCACCCTCTTCACAGTGAAGAAGGTTACAAATTTTCCATTCCTAATAAATTGTGGGAATTATACTTATAGTTTGTCAGTGGCCAAGGAGGCCAACAAAGAGCTCAAGAGTCTTGGGTTGATGGAATTGTATCTGGAGCGGAAGAACTTTGATCTGTTGGGAAAAATTGCCTTAGCACTACCCTAGGTAGCTCCCCCACATGAGAATCACATGGAAGATTTTTGGGAGACTTGCCAGGATGACTTTGAGGTTCAGGCCTAGCATTTCTTTCAGATGACAATGGGGATGATGAAGAAGCTCAAGCTTTGGAAATTCCTGGATGACTTCTCAGATACTAGGTCCATAGAAGACCCACAATACAAAGGAAAAGGAGTGGATAAAATGACCCTTTCTCTGGTGAATTGGGATGTGTAGGGGGGCCCAACAATAGAGGACCTCACTCACAATGTGATCAAGCATATTCACACCTATTTCAAGAAGGCATGCCCAAAGAGTACACATAAATTTGGTCCATTCCTACGAGGTTCAACGTTCGGAGCTAGAACCTCCTTGTAGGGTGAGGACAGAGGGAAAAGGAAGGCATGGACTCCATCCTAGGTCTCGATGGCCACTCCCATAGTGGAAGAAATGCAATAAATGCTAGAAGCCTCCCATCAGATGAAAGATAAGTTAATCACTTGGTTGGCCACTTTGGCCATTATGACCAGACCTATCCACACTCTAACTTCCTCATCACTTGTAGCATTAATGGTCTGAGCAATAGGGACTAGGACAGAGTAAGAGATGGAATCTATACTAGACACAGGGCCCCCATTGGTGACAAGGAGGAAGAAAAAGAAAGCTAATCCTCAAACAAAGGTGGAGCTGGAGCTTGGGATGCCCAGCATCCCCAAAATACAAATTGATTTGTCCGACTCCGTAGAGCTGGACAATCAGCCTAAGAATCCCTCAGAGACCTCCCCTCCACATGATGATTGTGATGACATGTTTGGGATGAACAAGCTGGTAAATTTACAAGGGGAGATCAGGAAGGCAGTTGAAGAGATCTCTGCCTAAGAGGAAGTGGTGACCCCTCTCAAAAAGGAAACCCCAGAGAAGGAAGTTGTTGTAGACCAGGAGGTTCAGGTAGAACAAGAAGAAGAGCAAGAATAGGTAAATGTCTCTAATGTCTCAGAGATATAGGTTCAACAGACTAACACTATGGAGGGAAGGCAAACACAGAATGAGCCATCAGCATCGCCTGAGAAAACATGGCCTACAAGAGCAACTATAATCTTAGCAACCGTACTCCAGATGCCTCCTCTCGCCCCAAGGAAAGAAGCATTTGGTGAGGTAATTACGGTGGTCCAAATGCTAAATCTTGGATGGGTACCTATGCCACCACCTGAAAATGTTCCAATGGAGGAGAACGTCTTAGTGGATAATACTGGAGCAGAACCACAGCAGTGACAAAGTGAGGGGGATAACCCCGGAGATGCAGACGTTGAACATAACACTGCTTAAGAAATGGACACTAGGGTAGACGACATGAACACCACTAAGTTGGTCAATATAGGTGCTCCAGAGGATATAGGACAAGAGTCCACAGAGGCACAAAATATTAGGGACACAAGAAAACCCCAGAGGGGAATTATAGGGTCAAACTTTGGTGGAAAGGCCAACCCTACCACCATAATGGTTGGTGGAGTCCTGGAAGAGGAAGGCCCCAGCACCAGTCAGGGCCCATCTATCTTTGGTAGAGATGATGGCACAGGTATAAGAGGCCCCAATGGAAAAGAAGGCTTAGATAGTCCATACCCTTTGGACTAGGCCGGGTGCAGATATAGTTGCGGTAGTCACAACACCCTCCCCAAATGCAGATGAGGCAACGATAAAAGCCAAGGATTACAAAATTATAAAGATATCTCTGGGGAAGAGGGGAAAGCAGGGTGAGTTAGACCTATTGAAAGAAGCAGCCAAAGCGATGGAGGCCCACTATGAGAAGGAAGCCTAGAAATTTAGGGAAGAGAAAGAAAAAAATACTAATCTTATGGGATTATTAACAGAGCTGGCCCAACCCATCAATGTCATTCCTCTGGAAGCTTCCTCATCTAGAGCACTGCTCCCACAAGGTGACATCGACGCACTTAGAAGTTTAAAAAGAAAGGCACATGCACTTGATGATTGGGTAGCTAAGCAAATATGAAATGTCCAGGTGTTTCCTAGAAATGACTCTCCTAGACCTATACACCACCAGTAATATTGTACATCAGGCAAAGACCACTATTACCATCTTGGAGGGAGAGGTCAAAAAGTATGAAGCTTTGGTGTGTGAGTTAGGATAACTCATGAGCATCGAAGAGGAAATTTTCTCTGAGGATAAAATTTTGGGAGAGGAATCCTTCAATTTTGTTTGGACCCAGCACTCCAGATTGGATCTCACATTGGAGATAACCAAGCAACTTGTAGGCGCCCTGTAGGACAAGGTGCAAGAGATTTACTATTCTTTGAATTTATACAAGGAATTCATTAACAAGGTTTCAGAGGTTGATCCCTTCAATACTGAGACATGTACTCCAGAGGAGTATGTCATAGGCAAGTTAGATGAACTGATGGAGGGTCAATTCTAGTCCCTAGAGGGTATCGATGGAGAAAAAATGTCACTAATATCTTGCCTGGTGCTCTAGGGACATGATGTAAAAAAGATGGTCATAGAATTAAAGGAAAAAACTTGGGATCTAGCTGAATAGGTAGAGGCGGAAAAATATCACCAAGTAAACCTAAAAGACATCGATGAGGATGGAATCACTCAGCTCTTAGAGACATTCAATAATAATAAGGAATAGTATGGTCCTCCAGAGTCTGGAGATTTTCACCAACAACACATTTTTGTATTCATCATTCTTAGGGGCGTAACTCCCTAGATCCCAGAGTTTTGGATCCATAGTTTTGTATTCATTTGGCAACCTGCATCTAGGTTCTCTGGATTTGACCGGTCACCATCAGGAAGTTAATAAGGATGTTAGATAGTAGGTGACTCTATCAAGGCATGTTAGCTTGAGGCCGGTGGTCTTCCCAAGGTGCTGCTCCATCATAACACTTTGTGCATTGAAGACTTTGAGCTACTTTTCCATTAATGAGGCATGTTGCCTCGATCCCTGAGGGATCAAATTTATTCTATTCTTCCTCTAGATCTCTTCTCAAGGATGATTCTTCCATACCTCTTTTCTTGTCTCATTCTTCTAACATGTCAGACCTCTTCTCTTCTCAAGGTTGATATAGCGTGGTCCAGGTAGTACCGGGCACCAAAAATTGTATTTTATTGATTGAGTGTAAAGATAAGTTAGGTTAATTTTAGGGAAAGCTTGTGTATAAATAGTAGGTTTGACCTCATTCCAAGGGTCAACAAAATTGATAATTTTGTAGTCCATAGCTATAGCATTTTTGGTTTTCATTTCTAGTAGTTGCAGAGCTCAATGCTCCTTAATCTTTAGAAGCTTTCAGTAGATAGATGCTCCCCTAGAGTTGTTGATGTACTCACCAGTGATACTGGAACACCATTAATGAAGAAAGAAGGATTCTAGTAATGTTGTTGATAGTCTCTCAATCTCGGACTTAATACCTTTCTTGTTGTATGTTTCTTATGTCCCTTTCTCTCATATTTTGAAGTAGATTAACGACCTTCTTTTCCCCTCACCACTGAATACATATGAACTGATGGTTGTGCGCGCATTTAGTATTTTAGTGTAGCATGTTAGAGCTTGGTTGATGTTTTGAATGTATTTTCATGACTATAGATAGATGGAATACTTCTAACCCTGATGTATCTTTTGAAGTTTATTTGGTACTAACAAATGCTTGCAGAAAAACCCACTTACCTAAATCCCTAGAGAAGATGAGCTGAGATAACTAGCTATCCCCCTAAACAAAAATAGTCACAATGCCCAACTTAGCTCTCACACCATCGAGACCCAACTCTCACATTCTTGAAGGCCTAAAGAATCTCATTTCTCTGGACAACCTTTAAGGAAAATTTGGCTGGTACCCCAGTACCCGGTGACAACTTACCTCTGTTGGTGAACCCAGTCACAAACCCCCATCAACAGAAATTGGTGCTAGAAGGAGGGCATGAGCTTGTCCCCTTCTGAGGATTTATATTTTACCCCACCCAAGGGTTCCCCAAGCCATAGTTTCAGGAAATAAATCTTTAGTGGGATTGGATTGTTTTCACCAGCCTAATTCAAAATAATCCTTAGATCAGACCCCAATCCTGAAAGGTTTGTTGAACTTGAGCCTCTTGCTCGAAAGAAATGGACCCCGAAAGCCAGGCTAGCTAACATTGTCTGGGGATATACTATGTCTCAGAATACCCAAGTCTCCCAAAAAACCCTGGGGATCAACACTTAGCCTCACAAAAATCCAACACCCCTGATGGCTACTTACTTTGGCAATAGTGGGTCCCCGATGGGAACATTTCTGGGTGCAACCAACGATCTCCCTACACACCTGAAAAATATTTTCCCCCAATATGAGCATTTAGGATCACAAACTGTAGAAGAGCATCTATAGGAATACAAAGATTCTATGAACCAACACCAGATCCAACATCAAGGTGTTGTGACCTGGATGTTCCCTCTATCCCTGGGACAGAACGAGCTGAACTAGTACAATAACCTACCTGCCAACTCCATCAATAATTGGCAGGAAATGGAGGACACCTTCTTGACAGCCTTTTGCATACACAAGGACCCAGCGTGGTTCCACAGCTAGTTCATCTCCATCAAGAAGGAATTGAATGATCCCCTTGCAGCATTCAACCATAGGTTCTAGGATGACTTGAAGCGGTGCATGGGTCCTTTCATCCCATACATAGAGGTGACAATCTAGACATACCTGAATGCAATGGAACCTTTCATTTCCACTCTCCTATAGAGAACTACTGCCCCCATTGATCGGGATACTTTGTCAAAAGTTTACAACCTAGCCTTGGAGTTGTCCCGCGATCTCAACAAATCTTTGGGCAGGATTGGGCAGACAATTCCTTTCAACATGATACCCGGTGGAGCTTCTTACGCTAGGGGATACAATCCCAATCAGGCAATGGGTGTTCCTATGATGGCCATGAATCCCCCACCACTACCAACAGACCAAAAGGCCTAGTATAGATACCCATCGCAAGCCCAGACAATATCAGGTCTGGAATTTATTCCCTAGAACCAGCCATAGAAAACACAACAACCACAGACACAACCTTCTGGAGTGCCTTTCTTCCAATTGTTCGCAACTAGAGGATTGCCACCCTCGACTCTGGTACCTACTGTTGCCTTTCCTGGGAACCAACTACATCAACCATTACATTGTGACGTGAACACACAGCTGTATGCTGAGGTTAATTCCATCTGGAAACTATTGTCCTCACTAACTATGGATATGGGATAGTTGAAGGCAAGGTCTCTTGCACCCCAAAAATGACCAATTCCTAGAGAGGGAATGTCTTTTGTGGCCAAAAAAATAACAATGCCAAAGGAAGGAATTACAACAATGGGCCTCGGCCCAACCAATAGTAACGAAACAACAATGCTAATGCTAAAGGTCCTCCTCCGAAGCAAAACAACAATTAGGGTGGTGCTGGACCTTCCCATTTCATGCCAATCATAGAAATCTAGCCCCTGACCAACTGGTGTAGATTGCATGACACCGAATCTCATTCTGAGGTGAACTATGCCACACTGGAAAAGGTCACCATGATCTCCCAGCTAGATAGGAAACAAATTGCTAATCCTACTCCCCCGGAACCCCCCATTCAGGAGCCCACTCATGGTGCCTTCACTTGTGATACTATCTTCTTTGGATAAGAAAAAGGAGACAAAGAAGAGCCTAGAATATAGGGGTTCTTTGACAAATCTTTTCCATCCTTTGAGGCCAATGCCTTTTCCAACCCATAGATTCCCTACAACACCCAAATTCAGGTTGGTAAAAGACCATTTTACATGCCTACACCTCCCAAAGATACCCCTCCCTAGGATAACACAAATGATATTCCCTTCCCACCAAAAGGGTTTAGCTCTAACCAAGCTAAGGACGTGGGTGAGGGAAACCAACAAATCCCCGAGGGGGAGGTTTTACATCACAAAGGTGTTAGAACAAACTACCACCTCCATGACCTTGATGGAGGTTTTAATGAACTTTCCCGAGTAGAGGGAGTTTCTTCTAAAGCTCTTGGGAAACCTAGAAAATGTCAGCCACCCACCCAAGACTATCATTTTTGACGATGCCAACACGACTGTCTTTTGAGGTAACACTGAGGATCCTCCCTTCTTACTAGGATTAAACATACAAGGGAAGAACCTTTACAATTGCTTGGTAGATTTTGGAGCTTTGGGTAATGTCATGCCCTTATCCATATGCCAGAAGCTCAAATTTCATCTTACTCCCTCTAACAACATAGTAGTCTAGCTGGACAAAATTGCTGTAAAAATGGTAGGTGAGCTTAAGAACATCCAGATTTAGCTCATCCAAGACCCCAAGATAGCAAGCGTTATTGACATCCAAGTGGTGGACATCTCAGAGACTTATGGGATGTTACTAAGTGACAATTGGTCTAAGTCCCTCAATGGGTATTTCTCTACCGAATTCTCCAACTTGTGGCTCCCCTGGAAGGGAGAATCTAACCAGATCTAGGTAGAAAGTGAGCCCCAGATGAAATATGCCCTCACTGAAGTTGGGAGGGTGAATGAAGTCCTCTTCTCTGAGACTTTCTCGAGGGTGTACTGACCCCTAGAAATCTTAACTTTTGATTTCATCCTTGGGGAGGATACCATCATTTACCAAAGGATGCATGACCTGGATAAAAGACTAAGAGGTGAAGTTAACTCCCAAGGTCCCACAGCAACCCCTGGTACACTCTTATATGGCACTTGGTGTCAGGTGCATTATTAGAAACATTTAGAACTAGAGTGTGAGCCATGTTTTTCTGCTGCTACCTGACACATTAATTCCCTCCAGGATACGAAACATGAAGCTAATATGCTTGGACCCAGTACTCACTCTGGTGATATCCCCATGATGCCACTAGTCTAGGAATCCTAGCCACAGGCTTCTTTGGAGGGAAACCTCACCCAAGCACCATCATAGTTGGAGGAAACTCTTCCTAACCTTCCCAAAAATAATCCAAAGGCCACTTCACCTTCCCAGCCCCAGACAATGAATAGTGATTTGTGGACCTTGAAGTTTGACGGGTCCTGGTCCAAACAAGGTTGTGGGGCTGGAGTGGAATTGATCAAAACACAGTGGAAATCATTTCTCGCATCTTACAGGCTATAGTTCAACTACACAAAAGATGTCACAGAGTATGAGGCCTTGGTCCTTGGACTTTTATTTTCACTAAGAAAGGGAATCACTTGCCTCCGGGTGCTGGGTAATTCTGAGTTGATCGTAAAACAAGTCCAGAGCTAGTACACCTATCATGATAAAAGGTTGGCCGCATGTTGCAACTGAGAATGGAGTCTCATTGAGGATTTTGATGCCTTTGGCATTGAACTCATTCCCCAGAAAAAAAAAAACTATATTCTGGATGCTCTTGCTGTATCTTCCAGCACCCTTGATGTCATGCCCCACAAGGGAACCGGGGAAGAGAACAAATATTCTCTTTATAAAAGAAAACCTAAGTAATGATTTATGAAAAATTTTAAATTTTTAAAGAATTACATGAACAAAACATAGTTTAACTTAGATTCCTCCAAGTTTCCCTTCTAAATAAATGCACAATTTATTTAATTCCATTTAGTGTACTAGCAACTTGATTTACTTCTTAAGCAAATTACATCTCAACATTTGTAGATTCTTTATAAAGAAATACAAAGTACTTTCATTTCAATTTGCCATTTAATCCCATTTTTATTCCTAAGTATCCTTTGTGAATGAGATAACTTTTAAAGCAAATAGAATCATCTAAATCATTTGATACATTACAAATATTACATTTGTTTTTCAATAGCTTTTCCTTAATCAACAATAATGAGAAACATACTACTTTACTTGGAATGTTACAAAATCCTTTTTCTTTTCCAACATCATATACATAAAGTTCATGCTTTCCCTTTTCTTTTTTCCTAATTCTACCCATTCCAAATACATCATTTTGAAGTACATTTATGATTAAATTAAATTCATCTCCTCTTGGGAGGTACAATAATTTTACATCATGAAAGATAAAGTCTTCATTCTTCCAAACTGGAACATTAAGCAAGCATGAATCCTCAAGCACTGCATCTGCAAAAGATACCTTGATTAAAATTTTTACCACCCAACCATGTTGATACCAAAAGGCCCACTCCCTCGTGCTAGGAGATAAACACCAAGTTCCACAAAGAAGGGATAGCTAGGCCATACCTAGGGTTGGGTAACCTTTCCCAAATAGAAAATGAAAGAAGATCAAAGTATAAAATATTTTCCCAAGGGTTCTAAGGCTTGGTAGAAACTCTAAGCAACAACCTAAGTGAGTGTCATCACATAGTCCTCACCCCTTGGGTTGTCCTAGTACTAGCCACTCTGGGCCCCGACCCCCAAGTAGGCACATGCATAATCGAATGCCTTTCGTATAGACAAGCGCCATTCAATCATACCTAGAAAAAAGTACCTTCTCCCACTCCCATCCATAGCCTTTACTAGCGCTAATGGCATGGGTGAGGCATACATTAATATTTTTATTGTTTGAACCCATTCCCATAAGTTTAATTAAATTTTCACTTGTTAAATAACTCTTCAGTCAGTTATCCTGGTTCTAGCCACTTAGGGCCTCGGCCCCGCACTAAGAGCCACTCACTTAGTGTTCTTAGGTTTTCTACCCTTAACCCACACATCACAAATACATCATACATGTAGTAAAAACACATCATAAACACATTTGAGAACTGCATCAAAGAATAGAAAATAATAAGGTAGTTTAGGGATGTTTAGGAAAATTAGCAACATTTAGGGAGGCCTAGAATGGTCATGATCCTCCTAGACAATCCTAAACCCTAATCCTGCTTCCTACACACATCCTAACCCTATTAAAGAATCTAAATGCACCATATAAACTCCATCAAACATCTAAAGAACATATTTAAAGTTACACAAAATTTCACATGCCAAAACATAATGCTTTGTAAAATCTCACGTGCCTGAAATTTAACAAAGTCTGATTTTTTTGAAAAATCTAAAATCTAGAAGTTGCATCTCAACTCCTCAGAAGATGAAACCTATTTCAATCATCCTGAAAGGTACCTAATTTATTTATACAAGTATAAATTAAAGTACAAGAGATAAATGTTATACTTTTATAAACAAACATTTTTATAATACTAAATTGTATAGACAAACCCTAAATGTTATACCTTAATAATACTAACTTGAACTCGACATTAAATACAAATCTAGGATAATTAATAATGATAGAAACCCTACTCTAAATACAAATCAGGGGTAAAATCAACAACAAAAAATTATAATACAAACTTGGGATTCTATATACGAAATGAACCCTAAATCCAAACACGGTAACAAAATATTACTAGTAACTCTGAATTGAATCAAACTGTAGGCTGCACATTTCACTCACCAAACCACACAAGTCTTCACAGAATGACAGAACCTACAAGGTGACTGAAATATGCATGTTCCTACAGAATGAGAGAAAATGACATAAAACTACAAAACAAAACAACGTCCTAGATCTGGACAAAGAAAGGTGGTGCTAAACGGGTATGGAACAGTAGGGTTAGAATAATAGTTCTAAATCTTGGAAGTACTATTCAGATTATAAAAACATATGAACAACCAATACATATTTAAGCATCTTTAATTTTAAAATATCTCCTACCACATAGAAGACAAGACACAGGAACATAATCACAAATCTACATTGGATCCTACATTAATTCAGCCAGTAGCTATTCAATATAGCATTTCAAGAATGCATGGCAATACACACCCACAAGAGGAAGCACACTAGTTTAAGCAATAATATATCATAACTATCCTTTCCCCTGAGACTATTTCACATAAAAGTACAACCATATTATAATAGATTAATCCTCTTTTAAATTGCAGGCTCACAGTAAACAACAAGAACAAAATGTAAATACAATCAAGCAACAAACACTCAAGAAGGATTATCTCCAAGATAGATCCTACCTGGAGTTCGGTGAAGAGAAACCATTGGAGAGTAGAAGATCCAAGATTTCCAACCTACTCCAAGCATTCCTTCAAATTCCTCCTATAGGAAAACTCCAACCTCTTCCAAAAGCAATCTCATTCACATCCTCTCAGAGAAAAATCAATTCTCTCTTCTCTAAACTATAGCAATATTCTATCAAAGATAAAGCCTCTCCTCAATTTAAACTTTCATATCCAACTCCCCACACACAAGAAAATCTTTCCTATAAATAGAATGGAGGAGGTGGTTGCACGGGTAATCCAACCAATGCAACCATCCCAACTATCCATTAGTTAATAATTAAGCTTAAACAATGTTATTAAAGTCTTTTCGGGAAGAGATATAACTATATTTACCTATTACCATAATCTAATTTATGTTTTCTTTATTTAAGGAAGGAAATAGTAGTTATAATTTCCAACACACTTACCATACCAATAACTTATTTAATTTTTATTAATATAATGCAATAATTACTTACTCACCAACAATTATATAAATATATGTATGCATATGCATATGTGTGAACCCGTATACCTATGTGTATATATATTATTATTATTATAAATATTATTGCAAACATAATATTATTACTATAAAACATATTATTTATTCGTACACTAATCCATATTCTTTACAAAACACAATAGTGATATATAAGGTGAAATATACCGCTATTATTAAAACATTTATTACTATTATTTCCATAGGCATTTTATTATTATGAATATTATAAAATAATATCATAGAATTCTTTATTATTATTGATATTAAAATCACAAGATTTGGTCACATACTAACTCATTCCTAACAAGATACGCTAGTACATAAGTAGCTACTAATAAAGATAAATTACTAAATCATACCCTCACATTAACAATAATTCACCTCAATAATCTACTAACAAAATTGAACATACCATGAAAACAATTAGAGCTACCATACTCAAAACCTCATCCTCAAAGAATGCAAAAGACAAGAAACCAACTACAAGATCCACAAAACCAACAAACTAAGAGGACATAGAAATACATCATCCACACAAGGGACTAACTTAGGAAATCCCCACCTAAAGGTAAAAGGATCAGAGGTAGAGTTCCTTCCTGTGGAACCTTGTGATATCTCTATAACAAAACAATGATCGAGGATTTTGAGGGATCACTCAGACCTATGAAGCCAGGTGGAGACGATACCCGGTACTTGCACTCTTGTATCACCAAGAAGAGATACATGGATACATATGGATATACATACAAATTAGATATATGCAAGCAAATGACTAGGATCGATACATCGTGTGGACCTCACTAAGTGAGTAACTATGAATTCATCCTGGGTCATGAAAACACATCAGACACATATTCATGAAACATAAAACATCATGATAATGGTTAGATCCATAAAACATATAAAAATAGATGGTTTTCTAATCTCATAAATATATAAATGATAACCATAAATGAGCATATCATTCATCTGATAAACATATCATCATCCACAAAACATAAATGTAAATGTATCGTTCTAACCATCATAATAGAATGTCCAAATTAGAAATTCCAAGTATCACCATAGGAGAGGGTATTGCACTTGAGCCCATGGCTAGCTCCTGGCTTCAAAAATTTTCCATTGAGATGATCCCCACCTCGTCCATTCCAGAAAATGTCACCCACTTTTAGGTTTTTGAAGACGATCAATATATCCTAGCCTTCATGGCCAACATTGGTTTTTTTGAAGACTAGATAGTGGAAGAAAGAGATCATGATGACACTGGGTAGGGTGAAGAAGATGATGGGATCATAGACTTACCAACCAACACCATCCCTAAGGGGATGGTAGCACTAGAATGAATATTTGACTTGGACCGTTGAGGCTAGGAGAAGACATCACCATCCTCTGAGGGAGGAAAATTTTAGAAAGTAAACATCGGCCAGGCCGGTGAAGAAAAACTGGTACACATTGGCACAACCTGCTCCCCTGAGGAAAAGGAGAAGATTCTTGTGGTTCTCCAAGAATACATTGATGTAATTGCATGGGTGTATGAGGATTTGAAAACTTATGATACATCTATCATGACCCATACCATCTCGCTAAAACCTGATGCTAAATCCTTCTAGAAAAAGAAAAGATCAGTCAACCCACTGATTGAACCTCTGATTCATCAGGAGGTCCAAAAAATACTGTCAACCTAGATCATCTTTCCGATCTGAAATACTATGTGGGTTTCCAACCTCATCCCTATGAGGAAGAAAAGCGGCGAGATCTTCCTTTGCATGGATTTTCAAAATTTAAACAAGGTATCTAAGAAGGATAATCACCCTCTCCCCTCTTTAGATGAGGTATTGCAAATCGTGAATGGATCACAAATGATGTCCTTCCTAGATGGGTACTCTGGGTATAACCAAGTCATGGTTAAGTACGAAGATAGAGACAAAATGATGTTCATCACCAAGTGGGGAACATTTGCATACCGGAGGATGCCCTTTGGCTTGATCAAAATAGGGGCCATGTTTCAGAAGGCTATGGACATTGTGTTTGAAGGCCTAGTAAACTAGTACATAATCATCTACATAGATTATTTGACCATCTTTTCCTAGGACAGGCATGATCATTCTGCCCACCTCACTCAGATTTGTGAGAGATGCCACCGGTATAGAATATCCCTGAACCCTAAGAAATGCATATTCGGGGTCACTGAAGGGAAGCTGCTTAGTCATATTTTCTCTGAGAAGGGTATATCCATTAACCCTGAGAGAGTTGAGGTGCTACTAAATCTACAAATGCCCGATAGTAAGAAAGAAATGAGATCTTTCTTTGGGAAGATAATTTTTTTTCGGTGGTTCATCACTAGATTCACCGAGATAATAAATCCACTCATTGAAATGATGAAGAAAGATACAAATATTGAGTGGAGTCCTAAGGCAGAGAAGGCATTCACTCAGATTAAATAAATTATTATGGAGGTACCAGTCTTGGCTAGTCTGGACTATTCCCTCCCCTTCCATATATATTCGTTTGCTTCACCACATTCTGTCATGGCAGTTTTGACTCAGAAGGTTAGAGGGGATGAACAACCAATAGCTTTCATGAGCTCCCCCTTTAAGAACACCAAAGTCTAGTATTCATCTTTGGAAAAGCATTCCTTTGCTCTCATCCACACTGTTAAGAAATTCTGACATTACATTCTCCAGAGAAAAGTGCATGCTATCATCCCAGACCAAGCTATTAAGTCTTTGCTGATGCAGAGTGAATTGGGTGAAATTTAGGGAAAATGGATGGCCATTCCCCAAGAATAAAATTTGGAAATGCAACCCATGAAGATAGTTTGAGGCCAGGGACTATGTAGTGCGACGATAGAAGAGACTTTCAACATCAAATTCCAGACATACACAATGGATTCCATCACTCAAGATCTGTGGTATACCGACCTGGTATACTTATTATTGAATAATAGATTCCCAGATGGGATACCCCCAAACACATCACACCTTGTGGTTGAAAAGTGTGCAGTTCATGATAATAATGGAACACTTTTCCACAAAAATTATGAAGGAGTATACCTCTGGTGCATAGACAGGGACCAGGCTACAAAAATGATCGACAAATTTCATTGGCAGTTTGGAACCAGGCATGGCTCAACTGACGCCACTACCCATGAAATTCACTAGGCCAGATACTATTGGCCCTGTATCTTCAAATATGTCTACACTCACATTAGGAGATGCCATACTTTCCAAATGGTGGCACATCGTGAGTAGAACCTGGCCATGCCCCTACAGTTGGTCTTTGAAGCTAGACCCTTCACCCAATGGGCATTTGACTTTATCAAGGAAATCAACCCCAACTCTTCTGCCAATCATTGATATATTTTGACTACTACTGACTATTGCACCCGGTGGTCTGAAGTGATTCCTTGTAAAAACAACATGGCATATGTAGTCATTAAATTCCTAGAAGAAAACATCATCACAAGATTCAGAATGCCATTTTCTATAGTATGTGATAATGGTCCGACATTTCATTTGGCACAATTACTTGAATGGACCTACAATAGAAAGATCACTCTGAAGATTTCTAGCAACTATCACCCCCAGGGAAATGGCGATGCTGAATCAACCAACAAGAATCTACTTGAGGTGATCAAACATCTGCTAGAATAGAACCCCTGGGAATGGCACCAAAAGCTTAGATTTTCTCTCTGTGCAGATCGTATCCAAATAAAGGCATCCCTGGGGACATCCCCATTCCATCTAGTTTATGGCTAGAATCCAATATTCCCCATCAACTTACAGATCTTAGTTTTAGAGTTCATGCAGGAATTCAATAACCAGGACAACATCGTGGAGGTTCAAATTTTGAATCTAGTGCGGATGGAGGAATAAAGAGACGTAGCCCTTGAACATTTCATGCATCACCAAGCAGTAGTAAACTGATGGTTTGATAGAAGAGCCCAGTGTAAGGCCTTTCAGATTGCGGACTTGGTCCTCTTGTGGGACAAAGCCCAGGAAAAGAAGGGAAAACACACAAAATTTTAGCAGCTCTGGCTTGGACCATAGCTAATATCTGAGATCTACGGGGAAAACACTTATCACCTCAACACTATGACTGGAGAAGTCATTCCATTGCTTTTAAATGGGAAGTTCCTCAAGCATTACTTCGAATAGGGTAGGTGGTGAGTCAGCCCAAAGTTGTAATATATGTATATTTCTTGCTTATAAATACTCTTTCCTGGTGCTCCATTTGGAGTGCCTTGTAAATAGTTCTTGCTAGCCACGCTCTGGGGTCACATTTTCTTGGTGTCTTTGTTTTCTTTTGGTTTCTATTTTTCTTTTGATTTTCAAGTTCCCAGCATGTTTCCTATATCTTGTAGACTGGTACACTTTGCATAATATCTAGTCTTTAGAACAATACCTTATGCATCCTGGTGAATATGGAATCTATTGTTAGTATGGTGGAATTTGTCTGATCTCCAGAGTTATTTTTTAAGTATGGTAAAAGGTTATAGGTGATCTTCATCAGATTCATATCTTGACAGTCTGGACATTAGTTAAAGGAAAATTCAAGAAGCAAGTAATTGGACACCTTAAGGGCAAATCGTTCATACTAATTAATTGACCAATTCTAAAAATCATTTAAAAATATCTTGGGTCTGGAATTTTATCTCCTATTTGGTAATTTAAAGGTGGGTGGAAAGGTGAAAGAAGTACCGCCGTCAAAATTAAGTAAGCTTAATTTTCATGGTGAAAGGAGTACTGCCTTCCCACCCAGAAAAAGAAAGAAAATAAAGAACTAAAGAATGGAGAACTTAGGTATCCAGGGGAAAACGTGCATGATATGATGACTTTGGCTCAATTTTCTGAGTACCTTCTCTCTATTTCTCTTGGAGGTCATCAGCTTGGCTTTCTTTCAAAGAACACACTTCACAACTGAAGAAAGGCCGAAGGATTTGAATCATTGATGGGATGGATTTTTTCAGACGCCTCACATCGTGCAAGAAGAATGCTCCAGGTAAAGATTTATTCTTGTTTTTCTAACTAGAGATTCTAAATTTCTCAAATGCATAAGGCATTCATCCTAGATAGTCACCATTTTTTATGCCTGTATACCCGTCCCTACATTTTGTAGGAAAAATGTTGGGTCCCCCTTTTTGCTTTTTCTCTTCCCTTGTTTTCTTTTTTTCCCCTCTGGGATTTTCTGCTGGGAAGGTTTCCTTTATTTCAATTTTGTCTCCTCGTGTCTCTGGGACCCAGTCCTAGAGTTTGTTTGTGCTTTTCAGAGCCAGATTCCAAACTCCAGAATTCTCTGCCATTATGTCTTCTTTCGTGAGAAGGTATGGTTGCATGGAATCCCTGGGCCCAAAGTCTGAAGGCTTGTGTAAGAAGAATGAAATAATGAAAGCTTAAACAAATGTTAATCCAAGAAAATGAAATGCATGGAAAATTTTACCACAACCAAAGGAGAGGAGATTGCAAGATCAACCACAAAGTGCTTCAAGAATCCAACAAAGAGCCAAGAGATTTTGGTAAGGGGAAAAGCAAAGAAAAACCCCTTTGTGAATAAGAATATGGAAAAAAGCCTAAAAGATGAGAGCAAAGAGCTCAATACAATAATGGAGAGAAATGAGAGATTGAGAGAGAGAGAGGAGAAGATTATTCAAAATAGTGTGTGAGAGACATCTCTTAAGTAGAGATGAGTGGAGGAGTTTGCATGTAACTCCCTTCTCCTATGGATGCCACATCCCTATT
>MU225022.1:1754572-1770030 GCA_018584345.1 Thuja plicata | reverse complement strand
TCAAGAATCCAACAAAGAGCCAAGAGATTTTGGTAAGGGGAAAAGCAAAGAAAAACCCCTTTGTGAATAAGAATATGGCAAAAAGCCTAAAAGATGAGAGCAAAGAGCTCAATACAATAATGGAGAGTAATGAGAGATTGAGAGAGAGAGAGGAGAAGATTATTCAAAATAGTGTGTGAGAGACATCTCTTAAGTAGAGATGAGTGGAGGAGTTTTCATGTAACTCCCTTCTCCTATGGATGCCACATCCCTATTGTGTGTGTGAAAAATGTGTGATTCATCTTAAGGAGGAATATCTATTTTCCTTATTAAAGGAATTACAAAATAGTGACATGTCCTCTTACATGGACTAGAGGACAAACACAAATAAGGATACCTTGGTTTATCCTTTTAATTACATATTTTTAACCAAGGAAAGATTAATTCTAACAGCTTGTCTGTTCCAGAGTTTGTAGAAAGAAAGACAACACATTTTTACCCTAGGGGTATAAATAGAAGCTACCTATCATTTTCACATTTACCACGATCAAACACTTAGAGCGTTCAGAGTGATTTTAAGGTGATTAAGGCAATCTAAACAACTTTTGATCCCTGTGCTTAGTGGTTAATTATTAGTGATTTACAGAGCATTGTTCATCATAGTTTCAAGGTGAGATTTTTGCAGACCACCTCATGTGCTCATCTTTCCCACATCTTCCATGTTTCCAGGAAATATTTCAGCTTTTCTTTCTCTGGTTTCCAATTTTCTAGTTTTCGCTTGTTTTTGGTTTTTGTTTCCTTTTTGTTTTACTTTCATTTTTTGTCCCTAGTTTTGTCTTTTGTCACCTCCCATTGGTGATTTGGTGCTGCTAGAGGGTTTTCTACCCTCTATTCAGCTCTAAGTTAGCTAGTTGTGTGTATATTCTGCACATTATGTAAATTCTTGTGTATAATGTTGTATAGTCATGTATATATGTCTTGGCCCTCTGTAATTTTGATGTATATCTTGTGTGTATCCTTCTTTTCCCATGTCAAGCTCACCATGCCCTTTCATTTCTTTCCATTTTTGTTGAGTTCGCCCTCTTGGCAAAAACTATCTGGTTCAGACTTAGCACCTTGCTAGTTTGAGCCATGGCAATTTTATCTCTCCTCCATCGAGTCAATATTTATGGCAGATTAATTTCCCATGCGAGCATTCAAAACCATCCCAATTGGAATTTTCTATACATGTGTTCAGATAGTTGTTGATGTTATTTCCATAACTCCCATTTACTGCATGGCCATGTGACACCCATGTCAGCCTAGTATAGCTAGCATTTCAGCCTTGTCACTTAATGGTAATTTTTCCAGACTTCAGGTCCCAGGTCTCCAGTTGGCCTTTGTTTCATTCCTCATACAAGCTAAAAATCCCCAGAGTTCCAAAAAGAGCTCACTCTTAAAATTCTTTCATTCTATATATTTCTTCCTGGGGTTTGACATGAACTAATAATTCTTTTAGGAATAGGTGCGATGTGATGGTAAGATCTCCGGAACCCTGAATAATACTATATATATATATATATATACACTTATGGTCATCTTGTCTTGTAGGATATCCAAATATCAAACTCATCAATCATGTCTGAGGCATCTACATCATCTCCACTAGGGAGTCTGGACCTCCCCTCCACTTTGACCAAGGAAGCTGCTAGGACAAAGGCCGAGAAGGTCTTAGAGAAACTCCCACTCATGATGAAGTACCAAAAGGGAGAGGAAACCCTGGGATCAAAGGTCGATTCCAAGCTCCAGTTGATCACCGACACTAGTGTCAGAGCATGGGCTAAAATGCAGGCCCTGGTGAAAATAATGTTCATACAATGGACGACCGGGGATCCATTGGCCATCAACATGGGTAATTCTAGGATTCTCAAATCTTTTTTTCCCTTGCTCCATGCAAGCCCTAGAGCTTATTCTCACTCTTGCAAGACACTAAAATATAGTTGTCCAGGTGGTCATGCTTTCTTCCCCGGTTTCTGGATACCCAACCCCTATGGTGTCTCTGGATGCTGTAACTTTTCAGGCGGGGTTGGGAATTCCACAACTTGATGGTGTGGCCATCCTCACCTAGGTTCTAGCCTTAGAATAATTTCAGAATTTGGAACACATGGCCCGATAGTATCTTAACAACAAATGGATCAAGGTGCCAAAGAACGACTTCAAGAAGATGAAGCTCAAAATCCCTCAGACCAAATTCAAAGAAAGCATACAAATGGGGACTATTGCACTAAGTAGAGTATTTGGAAAACCCCATACCTAGGAATTATCAGCATAGATGTATTATTTCCTACTTGACATCTCTTCCAGTGAGTAGAACTTTGACTGGGCCACAATCATCACGAATCATGTGGACTCCCAACTCCTCTAGGTCACCAAGTCTTCCAAGTTCTACATGACATCTTATGTTTTGTGGGATCTAGCACAACAATGACCCATTATGAATGAGTTATTAATAGAGGGTGTACTTGGGATTGGCTTGGGCCAGAATGCTCCCTAGGATTATTTCCCATAGATCTAGTGGGAGGCTAGTTTCCTCAGCTTCTGGCATGTGAACGATGCCTTCATTTACTACAACCTCCTCACACCTATTGGAGACACTAGATACCAGCTCTCCAAGGAGGCAATGGACTTGGTCAGCTCCTATGGCCACTATTACATTCAATACTAGAAACATACATACATTCAGGTGACCATCTTCTCTGGGAAGCCCTACTTATTGCCCAAATACTATGGGAATAAGATTATTCTTTTGGAATAGTGCTGGTAGATCTTAGAGCTACAGGCCCTCTTCATAGTTAAGAAGGTTACAAATTTTCCATTCCCAATCACTTGTGGGAATTATACTTACAGTTTGGTAGCGGCCAAGGAGGATAAGAATGAGCTCAAGAGTCTTGGGCTGATGGAATTCTATCTGGAGTGGAAGGAATTTGATCCATTGAAAAAAATTTCCTTAGCACTACCCCGGGTAGCTCCCCCACATGAGCATCATGTGGAAGAGTTTTGGGAGAATTTCCAAGATGACTTTGAGGTCCGGGGCCGGCATTTTGTCTGGATGACAATCAGGGTGATGAATAAGCTTAAGCTTTGGAATTTAACAGATGACTTCTCAGATAATGGGTCCACAGAAGACCCACAATACAAAGAAAAAGGAGTGAATAAAATGGCCCTTCCTCCGGTGAATTGGGATGCGTAGGAGGGCCCAACAATAAAGGACCTCACTCACAATGTGATCAAGTGCAGTTATGCCTATTTCAAGAAGGTATACATGAAGAGCACATGTAAAGTTGGCCCATTCCTACGGGGTTCAACTTCTAGAATTGGAACCTCCTTGTAGGGTGAGGACAGAGGGAAAAGGAAGGCAAGGACTCTATCCCAGGCCCTGATGACTACTCCCATAGTGGAACAAATGCAACAAATTCTGGTAGCCTCCCAAAAAATGAAAGACAAGTTAATCTCTCAGTTGGCTACTCTGGCCATTATGAACAGACCTATCCGCCATCCTACTTCCCCATCACTTGCAGCATTAATGGTCTGAGCAATAGGGACCGGGGTAGAGGAATAGATGGTGGCCATACTAGACGTAGGGCCCCCATTGGTGAAAAGGAGGAAGAAAAATAAATCTAATCCTCAACCAAAGGTGGAGCCAGAGCTTGGGATGCCCAACATCCCCAAAATATAGATTGTCTTGTCTGCCTCCCTTGAGCTGGACAATCAGCCTAAGAATCCCCTTGAGACCTCCCCTCCAAATGATGAGTTTGATGACATGTTTGGGATGGATGAGTTGGTAAATTTACAAGGGGAGATCAGGAAGGAAGTTGAAGAGATCGCTGCCCAAGAGGAAGTGGTGACCCCTCTCAAAAAGGAAACCCTAGAGAAGGAAGCTGTTGCAGAATAGGAGGTCCGGGTAGAAAAAGAAGAAGAGAAAAAATAGGTAAATGTCTCTGATGTCCTAGGGATATAGGTTCAAGAGACCAAAACCACGGAGGGAAGGCAAACACAGAATGAGCCATCAACATTGCCTAAGAAAACCGGACCTATGGGAGCAACCATTATCTCAGTAGCCGTACTCTAGATGCCCCCTCCCATCCCAAGGAAAGAAAGATTTGGTGAGGTAATTACAGTGGCCCAAATGCTGAATCTTGGCTGGGTACCTATGCCACAACCTAAAAATGTTCCAATGGAGGATAACTTCCCAATGGACAATACTAGAGCAAAACCACAGTAGCGACAAAGTGAGGGGGATAACCCCAAAGATGCAGACATTGAAAATAACACTGTTAAAGACATGGACAATGGTGTAGATGACATGAACACCACTATGGTGGTCAATAAAAGTGATCGAGAGGATATAGGAAAAGAGTCCGGAGAGGCTAAAAATACTGGGGGCACACAACAAAACCCCAGAGGGGATCTACAGGATCAAACTTTGGCGGCAAGGCCACCCCTACCACCACAATGGTTGGTGGAGTCCCACAAAAGGAAGGCCCCAACTCCAGTCAGGGCCCATCTATCTTTGGCAGAGATGATGGCACAGGCATAAGAGGCCCCAAAGGAAAACAAGGCTCAGACATGTTGGTGCTCAAATCGACAGATTGGACTTCCTATGGATTTTGCTTATCCAATGAAGATATATACAATCAATTTGCCAACGAATGAGGTTTCAACAACCTCCTACAATTATGGCTCCATAGAACCAAGGCTGGTGGGCCTTTACTTTAAACTTGTCTTCAAATTCTTCTAGAGGTTTCCTATAGCGGATAACTGATAACTTCAACTCCCGCTTCTCAATGTGTTAATAAAATCACAAAACTGAAAATATGTGTTATTTAAATATAATATATTTAAAATTGCTTGATATAATTGAGATATGAACTGGATAAGATGAAAGAAAAGAGTAATTCAGAACTTGAAACAATGGAACCTTATACTGCAATTCAATTAACAAGAGAGACCAGTGCTTTATTTCAATTATGGGTAATAGAGTCGATAATTCTTCAATCCTACGTTCAACTTCAAAGACAACCTTGAAAACAAAAGCTTATCACCTTAAAGGTGTTATGAGATGCATATATAACTAAAAATTTAAAAATACTTCAATTTAATACTATTCCTCAGATGACGGACCAATTGATCAAGGCTTCGATCAATAGGATTTAACCATGCAAAAATGAGAAAGAAATAATTGAACATATAGAATATAAACCTGAAATGAAATATACACAACTCAAAACTATCACTCTAATGAATTTTCAATTGATTTATCTAAAGGACTTGATTGTAAAGAAATAACAAGAACAATTGCAAAATTGAAATAAATATAGACTTATCTCTACTTGATAAGAAAATGTATATCAGATCCTTGCATACAATGTTTGAAATCGACTATCTTTCATTCCATATTCCCCAAGAATCCATATTTTCAACATATCAGTCATCATGTATTTATCAATGTTATTTTGTCCTTGTTTTGCAGATTTATGAATGAATATAAATATAAAATTGAAAGGGTGTGTGAAAACATCACACCCTTTCCCTAAAAACTAATCCATAACCAACAATTCTTAACTATTACAATAGTTTGGATAACAAATATATCCTTATGATCAACCATAACAACCAACCATTCGGTTGGATAAGATCTAAAACATCCTAACTATTTGATTTCTTATAAAAGCCTTCCTTGGTTTCATTTAGAAGTCGATGGCTTTGATAAGAGATTTGTGTCATCATGGTATTCACATCATACAACCAACCATGGTTTTATTTACAATCTGTGTAGAGTGTTGGAGTTTATAGCTTTGATTCATAGATGCCAAGCTTAGGATGAATTCTCTATGCCTTACTGGTCATTGCCTATTACATGTGATCTGGTATTGTTTTCAAGCTTCCCCAGTTGTTAAGAGATGTCACTTGCCACAATAGACCAATCTCCAAATTTAAGTTGATTTAGGTCATCTCCACAGCATTTGTGCTGAGACTCAGAAGATAGCATCAATATTGTTGTGATGGCTGTGAGTAGTTATCTAATAATAATGTTTTCAAACCACATAACCAGCCATAGTTTTAACAAGTATCTGTGTAGTATGTTGGAGTTGAAGATTTTAACAGTGCATTCTTATCATTTGCGATTCCGTGGCTTTTAGTTACATTGAACCTTTAAAAATTTGGATCCATCAAACATTTCCATAATAATCTGGAGCATGGTACCCGCACCAATCCTCTGCCTTATAGTTATGCTTTGTTGGTCATCTATCACTATTGATTTATCATGGAATCATACCAGTCAACTGTATATTGATATGCAGAGGGAGTTGACTAATTATGTGGCACTAATAAAGGTGGAAACCATGCTGATGGAGGCATACATGCTATATTTATCAACCATTCTTGTTGCTAAATACGTCTGCGATTCACATCGACCCATTCTATAGCTATTTGAGGTGACGAACAGCATGCAATGGAGGTGTGGTGTGATGACTAAGGTCTGTATCGACCACTGCTTGGAGCTGGTGAGGGTGGCAGCTAGGTTGATGGAAATGTTTTAAACCTCTTTGCAGTCTATTGTACATAGTGGCCATGTGGCATAAGGAATGGTGTTCACGCTTTTGGAATGTGCAAAGCCTGCTGTATTTGCTACTGAAGATGGTGACCAACGTGCAAATGGAGGCATGGCGTGGTTCTTGCTAACTTCATCGACCATTGTCATTATCTATGGTGGGAGCGGGAGCCAGTGTGAAGAATGCTTGATGAATCATCTACTAATTCATCTCGCTGGTGCTTACCACCCTTGCAGCTTGTCGATAATAGTATCCTAATACAAATGTTTAAAATAATGAGCAAAGTATAGTTACTAATATTAGTAATCAATAGATAAAGCTTAATTTAAAATCATAATAATAATTAATCCTAAAGAAATTGAAAATAATCAATATAATCTTTTATCTATTGAATACACAAAGCTTTGATATATAATTAGTTAGTTTTTCCTTTGACAAAAACATTGTTTTGATTTAATAATAACAATAACAATAATAATAATAATAATAATAATAATAATAATAATAATAATAATAATAATAATAGAAATCATACCATTTAACTTTATCTTTCTTTATGGCATGGAATTCATATAAGTAGGCACACTAACATTATAAATTTTGTTCATGATAATTAATAAAAGAAATCATAAATATATACTAATGTCATGGAAAAAGAATAAGAATACAAGTATATAATATTATGAATGTTTTCAAGAGTAACATAGTATTAACATAGTATAACCCTCTTTTAACAATATTTTCCATGATAACGTTTTACAAAAATATCTTTTCATATTCATAAGCATAACATATGGATTCAAATATATGGAAAGGAAATATCATTTACTATTATCATTATTGATCAAATCATAACACATTGTAATCTTATAGATCATGACCGTAAATAATAACATCATCCTTCCATTGAAAATAATGAATATTCAGATACATGAAGGCTTGATTAAGACAAGATCAACCTCTTCAAAATAGATCGCTAATTAAAACATTTGAAAGCCTAATTGAATCAAAGATATAATCATCTTTTAAAATATTTCCTCTTAGGTCATGATTGCAAGTTGACTACTTTTATCATCAATGTGGATTAGTGATTTATAATGTAATGATAAGATATGTCAGATTCCATTTAAGCACATTAGGAAAAACATCACATAAGATTTTCAACTTAATCAAAAGCATATTTCAAGATCAATTGTAATCACATTATGTCTGTAAGAGAAGAAAGTCACAAGATCAGGTTCGTAGATTTCCCTTAGTGAAAAGGAACCTTAAGAAAATGATTCTAAGACAATGAGAATCTCAAAACATTAAACATTAAGACATATGAAAGTGAAAAAATACATGATAACACTTTGATAAGACAAGGATGATAGAAAATAGAAGCTACAAAAGACAAGTAGGCATATGTAGACAGTTACTTCCCTAAACAAGAATGGATACAAATTACTTTGTTGACATGGGCTCCACTAGTGGCTCTTTCTGGGGATGTGTGTTTATACCTAAACACAGCAAGATCCAAGCTATCTCTAGAAAGCAGACCATTAGAAAACACAATGATAATATATGTATACAAGAAAAAAGGAAAAGAAATAACACTTGCCTATTGGTATCTTTAATGAAAGAAAGGTTTAAGATACTGACCATGCACACGAAGTTCATGATTGTAACCTTCCAAATCTTGCAAAATGTAAGAATTCTCACCTCCTTTACCAATGATGACAAAAGGACCTATCCATAAAGCATCAAACTTTACATGTTTACCTTTGTCTTGATCTTTCACTTTCCATCTCAAAACTAAGTCTCCTTCCTGAAATTTCCTTTTTTTGGTTTTCTTATCAAATAAATCTTTTACTTTCTGTTGCAATTCCTAATTTCTTTCATGAGCTCTATTCCTCACTTCATCCAATTCTGCAAGTTGTAATAGTTCGTCTTCCATGAAATCCACTTCTTCATATTGTTCTTCATTCATAAACTTATACACTGGCAACAAATTATTCAATGGTAAGTGAGCTTTCTTTCCATAAACAAGTTCATATGGAGCATACCTAGTAGATTTCTTAATTGTAATTCGGTCTGCCCAAAGTACAAGAGGTAATTTTGAATCCCATGCTCTTTTGTTATTATCTAACATCCTTTTGATAATTTTCATTATATTTTTGTTGCTAGATTCTGCTTGTCCATTCCCTTGAGGGTGATAAGGGGATGAAAAGGAAATCTTTATTCCATTCTTCTCATGAAATTCAATGAATTCTACAGATTTGAAACACATAGCTTTATCACAAACAATCTTCTGAGGAACACCAAATCTTGTCAATATCTTTTCAGTCAAAAATTTGATTACCACTTTACTAGTAGCTTGTCTAGTTGGTATGGCTTCCACCCATTTAGTGAAGTAATCAGTGGCTACCAAAATCCACTTATGCCCACCACTGGATGTATCATTTATTTCACCTATGAAGTCTATTCCCCACATTTGTAATGGTTCTTCAGTAGTCATAGGATTGAGAGGTAATGCACCATTATATTTGAGTTTTCTGAAAAATCTCCGACATGCTTCGCATTTTTGAACATATTCATAGAAATCCTTAAATATGCAGAGCCAATAGTATCTCACATTCAATATCTTATGTGTAGTGGTTTTTACTGAAAAGTGCCTGCCACATGCTCCATCATGGAGATATTTTAGCACTTCTTTAGCTTGGTATGTATCTAAACAAAAGAGAAGTACACCATCCCTATTTTTCAAATATAGGTCTCCTTGCATCAAGACATACTTAGATGCTTGTAATTTAATTGTCCTCTTCTGACTATCTATAAGGTTCTTAGGACACTTCATGTGTTTCAAAAAATATACTATATTAGTGTACCAGGGGCATCTTTCAATACTTGTACGAGTTTCACTTAGATCAATATGATTTACTTGTAATGCATCCATATTTGACTCTGCCATCAACTTTGCTAATCCTTGTCCTCTAATAATCTTAGTGATTTGGATATCAATGTCAAATTCCTGAATCTGATTAACCCATCTGCATCTTCTCCTAGTGACTTCTGATTGTCTGAATATATCCTTTATTGCTACATTGGGAACATAGGCTAACACTTTCACACCAACCAAATAAAGCCTAAAGGATTTTACTACCTTTACAAGAGCATAAGCTTGTTTCTCATTGATATCATAGTTTAACTTAGCTGGAAGGGTTTTATTGAAGAATGTTATTGGTTGTTCATATCCTTCCTCATTCTTTTGTAGTAAGACGACAACAATGGTCTGATATGATGCAAAACAAAATAATTGAAATGGCTTAGTATAATCCAGGGATTTGAGAACAAGGGCTTCCTTAATTGCCTTCTTAATCTTTACAAATGCCTCCAAAGATCCATTTGTCCATTTCATGTTTGCACCCTTATTTAACATTATAGAAATGGGTTTAATTATTTCTGAGAAGTATCAGACAAATCTCCTTACAAAATTGATTTGTCCAAAAAAGGATTGAATCTTTTTAACACTCTTAGGAACCTCAATTTTATCAATTGCTGCAATCCTTTCATGTTCTATTCTCACCCCATCCTTGGATACTATATTTCCTAATAACTTTCCTTCACTTACTACAAAATCACACTTGTTTGGGTTCAAAGATATCCCATATTCAAGGGCTCTTTGAAAAATTTGTTCCAAGTGTCCACAGTGTTCTTCTGCCCTTTTGGAGTAAGCAGTTAAGTCATCCTGATATACCACCATAATCACATCAATGAAATCTTCAAAGGCTACATCCATTGCTCTTTGGAAGGTAGCTCCCGTATTAGTGAGTCCAAAAGGAATTCTAGCATATACATAAGTACCCCAAGGTGTTATAAACGTTGTTTTATACTGTTCTTCTTCTTCAAATTTCACTTGGTTATACCCTAAGAAACCATCCATTATTGATAAAAATTCATTTCCTATGACCTTTTGTAATAATTCTTCCATGTTAGGTAATGCATAGTTGTCATTTAATGATGACACATTTAAGTTTCTGAAATCCACACAAAGTCTAATATCACCATTCTTCTTCCTTATAGGAACCAAATTTGAAACCCATGTAGAGTGTCTAATTGGCTTTATTATACCAGCATCCCTCATCTTTATTAGCTCATCTTTCATTTTAGGGGCTAAAGTAGGGTTTATAGGTCTTTTCCTTTGTCTAAATGGTTTAGCATTAGGCTTCAAAGATATCTCATGTTGAAAAAGATCCTCTTGGTAAGCTTTAAGATCATCATAGGACCAAGTGAATACATGTCTACATTTTCTCAATAATCTGATAATATCTATCTTGATCTTGGGAGTTAAACTTTTACCCAAAAATACTTCTTTTGGAGTCTCTTCACTTCCCAAATTTGTCCTTTCTATATCATCCATTGTGACATTAGTATTTTTCTTCTCCAACTTTGAATCCTTATTGTCAAACAATCTCTCCATTTCTACAAGACCTTTAGGAACTTTATTGGTTTTTAACTGAATAACTTCCTTTCCAAATAACACTTCTTTCCCATTTTCTATTTCGACATGAGCATTCAAGTCTATTAACTGATCTTCATATTCTTGTTCACATGCTAAAATTTTTATTATATCTCTATCGTCTTCAAAGATTTGCCAATTGTTGATGTTATCTGGTATAGCAGGCCTGGTTTTAACTTCAACTTGAACTATGTCTTCACAAGGGATATCATTATGCCTTAATGCCAAATTACCAATAAAATCCACAAGGATATTTTGTGATCCATCTATCCAATCAATAGAGAAAGAATCAAAACATTTCATAGAATCCCATACTTCATTTCTATATCTTTTAAGATGAGGATGCTTAGCAACAAATTTAATTTTAACTTGAGAAATAATTAATTCAGAATCACCAAAAACACTTAAACATTTTATTCCATGCTTATTAGCTATTTTTAAACCAAGAAGTAAAGCTTCATATTCTACAACATTATTAGTGCATTCAAAAACTAGTAAGAAGGAATATTTAAATGTTTTCTTAATAGGACCAAAGAAAATGACACTAGCTCCATTACTATCCTTGCAACAAGCACCATCAAAATACATTTTCCAAATTGTATTATTATTTGTCTCAACATGTAATTCAATAGGTTCAGTATTACGCATTGCATTTTTTGAAATACTTACTTGAAATTTATCCATATTAGAATGATAGAAATGTGTAACTAAGCTTGGATCCACTTCCTCAATAATGTATGGAATTCTAGCCTCTCTATCAATTCTTACATTCCTACCATTTACTGGAATAGAAGCATAAGAAAGATCTAATTGAATACTACCTCCTACTAAGCTAGACCATTGTCTTGATAAAAGCATTCCATAATTGGCAGGAAATTCAATCACAGTAATATCCATTTTGTAAGACATTTCAAGACATGAAGGAAATTTAAATTCAACATTTTTCATTATACCTAAAACAGGAACAGATCTATTATCCATAGCATAGCATCTACCAAATTTAGTATCAACATTCATTCCCAATTCTTTCATTACATCATTAGGCATAATATTTACCGTTGCACCTGAATCTATCATGCAATTTTTTACCAATCTATTATTTATCAATAGAGTGAGATAAAAAGGATCAATTTGATTTCTATTTTTGCTTAAAGTAGTTCCTAAATAAATAGCTAGAGGATCCTTCATTTCCTGGTTAAGATCTTCCTTATTACCTACATTGGACAATATTTTCAAAGCTTCATTTTTATATTCAGGTATTTTGACTATTTCAAGCAAAGGAACATATATTTTAACTTGAGATAATGCATTAGACATGAAAGAACATTCATTGGGAAGAGATTTACTAACCACCTTTTCTCTTACCATTGTTGGAAATTCCTGAGGTTCAGTTTGTTTATCTTGAACAATGCTTTTGTGCTTCACCCTCCTTGGATCAGTTCCCTGTTCAGGTTTCCCTCTTTTTGCATTTACTAGTCTATTCCTTAACTTGTAATTACTTCTTGCTTCTTCTACTGTAGCTATTGTGTATGCTTCCTTTTCCTCCTCTATTGATTTTCTTAATTTTGTAGGACCACCCTGATAATCTCCATATTGGTATACTCTATTTAGATCATCCTTGCAGTAGTATTCATCTAAAGAGCTATAATCATCATATCCCCACATAGGATCTGCTAATAAGTTATTTACTATGGGTTGTTGATCATCATCATGATCTTCATCTTCTTTCCATCTTTGGGCAATAACACAATGTTCATAAGAATATGGCATTCTGCAAGCTTCACACCATGGATAGTTTTCCACAAAATGGTTGTTTTTCCTCAATGGATTAGGTGTGTTTAATTCCTTGTGCACTGGTTTCCCATCCTTCCATTCTATGTTATAAAGCATATCTTGAAATTTATACCTATCATTTTTTTATGGTACCCAATTACTCTAGTTGTACTTAAAATTGTCTCTTCCCTTATTCACTTGGAGGCCTTTTACAATATTCATGAGTTTGTCTATTCTATCTTCTTCCTTCTATTTCTTAGGCTCTTTTGGATTAAACAAATCAGTGTCCTCCCTTTTATTGATTACACCATATGCCTTCCTATCATTCTCAATAGTTATATCAATCTTGAGAGCATGTGCTAAAGTAGAAGGTTTATGAGATCTGATTTCATAATTTGTCTTGCTATCAAAGGCACCCATATAAAAATTATTCAAAAATACATCAACTGGTTTAACATCTCTTGGAATCCTATTTAGAACTTTGTTGAATCTTTTATTGAATTTAGCTACAGATTCATTCTGATTTTTCTTCATACTTGTCAACTCATGTGAGGCAAAAGAAGTATCATTGTGATCACCAAACTATTCCATGAATTGATTTACAAATTCATCCCAACTAGATATGGATCTATCTGGCAGACTTCTGAACCATTCTGATGCATCTTCTATGAGGGAGTGAGCAAAAATGTTCATGTATACATCCTCATTAAATTCATTAAAATCTTGGATAACTTTTTTTAAATTTACATAATGTACTTCTGCTGATTCTAACCCAGTCCCTGAAATTTTTTGAATTGCAATCCTTAATTCATTCTTTATGTCATTAGGACATCCCCTTATACCATAAAAATCTAACTGTCTATATCTATCAGAAACCATCGGGGCTCTATAATTATTTCTATTTTGATTCATGGTTCCATGTCTTTGATTTTGCCTATTTGAATTATGAAACCTTTGATTGTTCCTTGGTTCAAAATTAAAATTTGTATTATGATCCCTTGAACCATAATTCTGATCCCTATCATTTTGATATGCATTATACATCCTTCCATTACTTTGATGTCTACATTGTTCATGTTGATCAAATGTGTTAGGATCCCTCCTATTGTTGTGGTTGTAATATTATCCATTATCCCATTGTCCCTGATGATCTCTTCTTTCCCAATCATTGTTGTCTCTCTCAAGTCTTCCTCTTTCATCTGGTTCAAACAAGGGGTTGGTATGATCACTGTTAAACACATGCCCATTATTTTTCCTATGAGGAGGATTATAAACTTCATTTCTATCATCCTTAGGAGTTTCTTTATCTCTTGGTGATCTAATTGTATCTCTTGTTATTCTTATTTTCCTTAGTATCTCTTCTGGTTACCTTTTGATAGCCCTAACCATTTCTTCTTTATCTGATCCTACCTCAGCCATCTCACGAAATACTTCATCCCATTTGTTAATTATTTTCTCCTTTTCAATCATTTCCTAATTTGGATCATGTTGAGACTCATGTCCTCTTCTATTACTTTGAAAAAAAGGATTACAATTTTCACTACTGCTCTCATGACTATGATGGCTTGAATTAGGGAATTGTTCACAAGCATATTCTCTATCATCTTTATTGGGATATATCATACAAGGTACATAAGGCATCTTTACACTTGGAGTCCTGACTTTCCTTAGCTTTAAGTCTAATTCAAGTTGAATTGGATGCAAGGATCTTCTTCCCCACATGGCAATTATTAATAACAAAATTATGTAACCAAGTAAACAATTCTTTAAGTTTGTAGAGTCGCCACCCTCTTTTTAGAAGGAAATGAAATGAATTGATTTTGGTTCTTCCTCAGTAGAGTATATGCTACAAAATATGAATAGAATCTTGTGTTTAAATATATAAATTTTAAACAATGAAAACTTTAATAAAAGTTATAAGCTCTATTATATTATATTTAAAAGCTTTTAATGATATTACTCATACATCCATTTCTTTATACTTGAAAATGTAAAATCTGAAATTTTCAAAATCTAAGTAATAACGATTATTAAGATGTTTTAATAGAGGAGAAAAGATTAAAAGATGAATTAAAATATCAACTCTAAATAAAATCTGAATTATGTAACTCACCACAATGTCTTAATTTAATGAATCTCTATGCTGATCTATAAACAAAAAACTTGTAAAGTTTACCTGCAACTCGTTCCCCAACAGAGTTGCCAATTTGTTGGTGCTCAAATCGATAGATTGTACTTCCTATGGATTTCTCTTATCCAATGAAGATAGATACAATCAATTTGCCAATGAATGAGGTTTCAACAACCTCCTACAATTTTGTCTCCATAGAACCAAGGCTGGTGGGCCTGTACTTTAAACTTGTCTTCAAAGTCTTCTAGAGGTTTCCTATAGAGGATAACTAATAATTTCAACTCCTACTTCTCAATGTGTTAATAAGATCACAAAATTGAAAATATGTGTCATTCAAATATAATGTATTTAAAATTACTTGATATAATTGAGATATGAACTGGATAAGATGAAAGAAAAGAGTAATTCAGAACTTGAAACAATGGAACCTTATACCGCAATTCAATTAACAAGAGAGACCAGTGCTTTATTTCAATAATGGGCA
>MU225022.1:1719642-1754336 GCA_018584345.1 Thuja plicata | reverse complement strand
GAGAAAGAAACAATTGAACATATAGAATATAAACTTGAAATGAAATATACACAACTCAAAACTATCACTCTAAGGAATTTCCAATTGATTTATCTAAAGGACTTGATTGTAAAGAAATAACAAGAACAATTTCAAAATTGAAATAAATATAGACTTATCTCTGCTTGATAAGAAAATGTATATTAGATCCTTGCATACAATATTTGAGATCGACTATCTTTCATTCCATCATTCCCCAAGAATCCATAGTTTCAACATATCAGGCATCATGTATTGTTCAATGTTATTTTGTCCTTGTTTTGCAGATTTATGAATGAATATAAATATAAAATCGAAAGGGTGTGTGAAAACATCACACCCATTCCCTAAAAACTAATCCATAACTGACAATTCTTAACTATTACAATAGTTTGGATAACAAATATATCCTTATGATCAACCATAATATCCAACCATTCAGTTGGATACGATCTAAAACCTTCCAACTATTTTATTTCTTATAAAAGCCTTCCTTGATTGCATTTAGAAGTCGATGGCTTTGATAAGAGATTTGTGTCACGACGATATTCACATCATACAACCAGTCATAGTTTTATTTACAATTCCTGCAGAGCATTGGAGTTGATAGCTTTGATTCATGGATGCCAAGCTTATGATGAATTCTCTATGCCTTACTGGTCATTGCCTATTGCATGTTATCTGGTATTGTTTTCAAGCCGCCCCAGTTGTTCAGAGATGTTGCTTGCCACAATAGACCAATCTCCAAATGTAAGTGTGATAGCTAAATGTGGGCCTCTAATTTAGCCATACACTTCAACATGGTCATTGCTCTTCAATCACATACAAAAATGAATATAGATTAATTCATCCTTCATGTGTGAATGAATCAACTTGTTGCCTTCTTGAAAGCAGGAGTATGAGCTTGCTCTCAGATCATTGCAAGCTCAGTGACTACACATTAACCTAAATGAAGGATTTAAAAGCTATATGATGAAAGTAAAATATTGAT
Source organism: Thuja plicata (assembly GCA_018584345.1). NCBI lineage: Eukaryota > Viridiplantae > Streptophyta > Pinopsida > Cupressales > Cupressaceae > Thuja > Thuja plicata. The sequence goes on along the minus strand of MU225022.1, from coordinate 1,753,327 downwards.
TGATCTATATGCAAATGCAAATACAGATTGCTATTAATCCAAGCTAGTTAGGATTCAGTTTTAGAGAACAAATTGAAAGTATGAGATATTCAGTTTTAAACCCAAAACAAAGTGTTCTCTAAATTAGATTGATTTTATTGAAAGTAATAAATAACAAATATTAAATAAAAACTAAAACATGCAAGAAAGCTAAGATAAAATGTAGTATAATAACTTTAGATAAAAGATTAGGATCCTTTGTGAGGGAAAAGAGTTTCTCTTTTATAGAAATCTCTCTCAAATCGATGGTCGAGATAAAAAAAAAAAGAGTGGCTTAGATTCGATTGAAGAATCACAATCCATGTGCAAGTGATTCGATTGGTCGAGAGAGTCAGTTGACTGAATTGATTGATCATTTATTTTGGAAACTTCCATATTCAGTTTAGAGTTAACTGAAATGTTTCCAAAATGATAAATAGTGGAGAATCTGTTAACTCAGTGGAACTAGATTGTTTCCATTTTGATAATCAGTCAACTGAATTTGATGATGTCGTATGCATTTTTAATAAATTAATTGATTTTGAATGCACATTTCTATTTTTATAATTAATTAAATTCCTTTTTGATTTAATTGACAATTTTGTAATTTTTATTTAATTAATATGTCATAATATCAATTAAATAATTAACATAAAGTTTATTTGCCAATGTAATGTGATTTTAGGAATTAATTAATTAATCAAGTAAGATGATTGATTAGGACCTAGGGTTTAGGTCAAATCAATTTGAATTCGATAATTGCCTGTTTGATTTAGGACTTAGGTTTAATCAAGATTAGGGTTTCTTGATTAAATGTTGAGATTGGAGGTCTAGGGTTTAGGTGACTATTTTTAGGTGATTACATTTGCCCCTCTTTGAATCGATGTGCGATTAGCGCATTGATTCAAAGACCTGTTAGCGAGAAGACCCAGAATAGTTTGATTTGAAGTGATGAAACTATTCTTTTGAAGAAGAAGACCGACTTTGAGCTTGATTGGATGAAGATCGATCAAAATATATAAACATAATGCTTAGTTTGATATGAAGCGATGAAACTAAACATCTGTCAGGAACTCTTAAAATTTTTTGATTGGTTTGAATGGATAACCAGTTTCATTTGAAGTGATGAAACTAATTAGGGTTAAGAGATTTGATTAGCAAGAAAATTGACTTGATTTGAAGCGATGAAGCCAATTTGATCAATGTATCTGGTTTCAATAATGAATAGCCCGTATAAGACTGATCTTGTCTAGTTTCAAGTGTATTCACCACTATATAAGATGATTGATTAGGTTGCCTTTAATTTAAGATGATCTCAACTTGATATGATGCGATGAACCTAAGATGCCCCAAGCAATGGGGTTTTTATTGAGGATGTGATCACTAGAATGTTGATGTCCTGATCCTGCCCCCTCGAGAGTGAAATCAAAATATGGCTAGGTGCCCCAGTGATGAGAAGAAATTTGATTGATTAGACAATTTAGGAAGAAACTGATCTAATTAGAAAGAGGTCCCACACGGTGAGGACACAATCTATACTTGATGAGAGGTCCTGTTGACCAAGATTGACCAAAAGTAAGATACATGTTAGGAATAAGGTGTCTCAACCTTGGATAATTCCTATTCTTTTTATTTGTTTTGTAAAATTTATTTCTTGCAAATAATGTAATTAAGTGTGAGTGTACATGTCTAGTTGGCATGTTGATGTGTCAGCATCTTGAATTGTGTGTAAGGAGATCATGGCTGAAATGGTTATGATAGATTCCTATCACACGTAAGAGATATTTCTATGAGATTTCAATGATGGGTGAAGACATGCAAGACATGTGGCAACTGATAAAGTTGAGTACTTTAAAAAAATTTAGGGTTCCTATTTTCTTGGAGAATGGTAAAACCCTAATACGGCTATCCTTGGAAGTTTCCCTAAAAAGGAAAGCGCATGATATAAGCTTTTTTTAGGGTTACAGGAAAGGATACAAAAAGAGTGTATTATTGGTATGATCTGGTGCTACTAGATTTGTCTTAGAGTGTCGATTGTCTCCTAAAAGAACTTGCATTGCAAGTGTGTTGTAACCATTGTGTTGAAGATAATACATTGTGCAGGTTTTGGAGTGTTGGGGTTTTTTACCGAAAGGTTTTCCCCAGGGTAAATCATTGTGTCATTCTCTATTTTTTGTATGCATGGTATGTGGCTGAAATATCATTGTTAAAGTAGTTAACAAATATGAAATTGTAAGGATTTAAAAGAATTTTCACAATACTTTCCTTTAGAGATTAGTGCAGGAAGCTATTTTTGCACCTGAGTTTCCTTACAAGTGGTATCAGAGCCTGACCAACTTTTGATCCTAGTTGTTGGGTAGGGTTTTTTGAGCTAATCTCAAGTTGAGTGGGAGTTTTTTTGTGCAGAGCATTCTGAATCTTATTTACAGATTGAGATGGCAGGTTCCTCATATAGTAGAATGGAGGTGGAGAAATTTAATGGCACTAATTTTGAGTTGTGGAAACTCAAGATGGAAGACATGCTTGAAGACCGTGATCTATGGGAGGCTGCTTCACTTGATGTAAGACCTACAAAGATATCTCAAGTGGATTGGGAGATAAAGGATCATAAGGCTAGGGGTCTCATCAGACTCTGTCTAGCAGATGTCATTCTTCTGAATGTTCTTGATGAGACTACTGTAAATTCTTTGTGGACACGGCTTGGGTCTGTGTATCAGGCAAAATCTCTGGTGAATAAGTTGTTCTTGAGAAAGAAGTTGTATTCTTTAAGAATGGAGGAAGGTGGATCCATAACTAATCATCTCAAGGCATTTAATTTATTGATTGCATAGTTGGCGTCATCCGGTGCCAAGATCGAGGAGGAGGATCGATGTATGACCCTACTTTTTTCCTTGCCAGATTCATGGGACCATCTTGTGATGGCTCTTGGAAGTACTATAGTCACATTCTATATGGATGATGTGGTGTCTTCACTACTATCTGAGGAGATGTGAAGAAAGACTTTGGATTCATCCAAGGAAGCCCTTGCTGTTTACGGGAGATCCAACGAAAAAGGAAAGCAGAATGACAATAAGTCAAAGAAGAGTAGATCCAAATCCCATGGGATTTCTAAGACTCCTAGAAAGTCCAAGGTGAAATTTTGGAACTGTGATAAATATGGGCACTTTTGGAGGGACTGCAAAGAACTAAAGAAAAAGAAGAAAGGCTCAGATTCAGGTTTTGAAAAATCTCAAGAAGATGGAGATGCTTTTGTTGCAGCTTTGGAAACCCATGCATCTGATGATGTGTGGTTGGTAGACTCAAGTGCTTCTTTTCACATGACCTCTCATCGAAATTGGTTCTCAAAATATGAAGAGTTTGATGGTGGAAAGGTGTACTTGGGTGATGATTCTCACCTAAAGATAGTTGGACGCGGAAGGGTCACTATCAGATTTCCTGATGGATGAGTAAAGGGAATCAATAGAGTTATGCACATTCTGGGTTTGGCATGAAACCTATTATTTATAAGTATGCTGAATGATGTAGGTGTGCAAGTTGTCTTTTCAAAAGATGGATGCAAGATGATGAGAGGTTCTATGGTGCTCGCCAAAGGTACTAGGAGGGGTACTTTGTTTCAGCTTGATGCATGCATTTCTCAGTGCAATAGTTCTTCTGTTTCAAAGAAGAGAGTGGCTATCACTTCATCCCCACCATCTCAATGAGAACTAAAGAAGATTGTGGCAATGGGTTCCGATGGTAGTGCAGTAAGTGTACCTAAGGGTGCAAACACTTTGGAAGGCAAGCTTCCTACAGAAAAGACAATGTTGTGGCATATGAGATTTGGCCACATTGGTGAGAAGGGTCTTAGGAACTTGAAAACTAAAAATCTTATCGAGGGGATAAATGATTGTAATCTCGAATTTGATTTTTGTGAACACTGTGTTTATGGTAAGGAAAATCTTGTTTAGTTCTACTCCAGTTCTCACAAGTGTTCTGGTATTTTGGATCTTATTCATTCTGATGTATTTGGTCCTGTAAAATTTCCTTCTATCTCCAGTTGTGTATATTTTGTATCTTTTATAGATGATTAAAGTAGAAGGACTTGGATATATTTCTTGAAAAGTAAGACACAGGTTTTCAGTCAGTTCAAGGAATTTAAGGCTCTCATGGAGAATCAGACTGGTAAAAGAATCAAGTGTGTGATAACTGATAATGGTGGTGAGTTTTGTTCCATAGAGTTTGAACAGTTCTATAAAGAAAAAGGAATTGAGATACATAAGACAACTCCTTACACCCCATAGTAAAATGGAGTTACAGAGAGAATGAACATGACACTGATGGAGAAGGCTAGGAGTATGCTTAGTGGAGCTGGTTTAGAACAAAGGTTTTGGGCCGAAGCTGTGGCCACTGCCTTCTATCTAGTTAACAGATCTCCTACATCAGCTCTTGTTTGTAAGACACCCATGGAGGTGTGGTCTGGTAAGAAGCCTTCAATTAGAGATCTTCATGTTTTTGGTTGTGAAGCTTAGGCACATATTCTAAAGGAGACAAGATCTAAGTTAGAAAGCAAAGCTGTCAAATGTATTTTCATTGGATACATTGTTGGTGTGAAAGGATACAAGCTTTGGGATCCTTTGACTAGTAAGGTGTTGCATAGTAGAAATGTTATTTTTAGAGAGCTATCATCTTCTCCTATTGTGTTGTAACCAGATGAAAAAGAAAAGGAAAAATATGTTGTTCAGTTTCCTCCTACCCCTGAGAAGACTGAATAGAGAGACCATGTTGGGTCTAATGATGAGGAGAGCTCTAGCAGATTTGATAGTTCGAAAGAAGAGGAAGAACAACCTCAACCTTAGCCCTTGAGGAGATCCACGAGAGAAAGAAAGCAACCAGAAAGGTTTGGTTATTCTATGTTAGATTCTAGTTGTGCTTTTGCTTTGATTACTAACACTGATGATCCTAGATCTGTGAAAGAGGCTTTGGGCATGGAAGATATAGGTTCCTARACTRAGGCTATGGATGATGAGATGGMTTCATTAGAGAAAAAAAAACTTGGGACCTTGTACCTTTGCCTAAAGGGAGAAAATCTGTTGGCTGTAAATGGGTGTTCAAGAAGAAATTCCATGTAGATGGCAGTGTTGAAAGGTACAAAGCTAGATTGGTTGCAAAGGGGTATTCACAGGTAGAGGGAATAGATTATGGTGAAATATTCTCTCTTGTTGCAAAATTGACATCCATTAGATTTCTGTTATCTCTTGCTGCATCATATGATTTAAAGATAGAATAGATGGATGTGAAGATAACTTTCCTTCATTGTGATTTGGAGGAAGAGATTTATATGTCACAGCCTGAGCACTACATTGTTAAAGGTAAAGAATCCTTAGTTTTCAGATTAAAGAAATATCTATATGGTTTGAAGCAATCTCCTAGGATGTGGTACCTTAAGTTTGATGCCTTTGCATTGTCAATTGGATTTGTAAGATCAAAATTAGATCATTGTGTTTATTTCAGAGTTGAAAATGATCACTTTCTTATTGTTGCATTATATGTTGTTGATATGTTGCTGCTTGGGAAGGGTAAGGGTATGATTTTTGATTTTAAATCTCAGTTGTCAGCATAGTTTGAGGTGAAAGATCTTGGGGCACCAAGGTACATCTTGGGTATGGAAATCAGTAGAGACAAGTCTAACAGAAAAATTTGGTTGAGTCAAAGTAAGTATGTGAAGTCTGTGTTGGACAGGTTCAACATAGCAGATTGTAGACCACTATGTGTTCCTATTTTAGTGGGAACAAAGTTATTTGTAGATGATTGTCCAAAATCTCCTAGTGAAGTGGAGGACATGAGTAGAGTAACTTATGCTAGTGCAGTTGGCAGTCTTATGTATGCTATGGTCTGTAATAGACCAGACATTGCCCAAGCAGTGGGAGTCTTGAGTCAGTTTATGGCTAACCCTGGACAGGTACATTGGGATGCAGTTAAGTGAGTATTCAGATATTTGAGGGGTACATCAGATTACTCCATATCTTACCATGGTAACTCTTTTGGATCTCTGCATTCAATTTGTATTCATGGGTTTGTGGATTCAGATTGGGTAGGTGATATTAATAGCAAGAGATCCACCAGTGCTTATGTGTTCACTATGTTTGGTGGTGCCATCAGTTGGATGAGTAAGCAACAACCTGTGGTTGCTTTGTCCACTACAGAAGTTGAGTACATGACTGCTACTCATGCTTGTAAGGAAGCCATTTGTCTTAGGAGATTGTGTTCTGATATTGGTGTTGATGTAGAACAAATTACTATTTGGTGTGACAGTCAGAGCGCTATTTGCCTTGCAAAGAATCCAACTTTCCATGCAAGAACGAAGAACATTGATGTGCAGTTTCACTTTGTGAGAGATATGGTGGAAGATGGAAAGGTAAATTTGGAGAAGGTAGATACTGTGAAGAATGTTGAAGATGTATTAATGAAACTAGTGGGCACTACGAAGTTTAGATGGTGTTCGGAGTCTATGGGCCTTTTGGCCTATAGTGGTTAGTTCCTGTTATGTTCTTATTTCTCTTACAATGTGTTCGACAAGTGGGAGAATGTTAGGAATAAGGTGTCTCAACCTTGGATAATTCCTATTCTTATTATTTGTTTTGTAAAATGTATTTCTTGAAAATAATGTAATTAAGTGTGAGTGTACATGTCTAGTTTGCATGTTGATGTGTCACTCCACTTGATGTGTCAACATTTTGAATTGTGTGTAAGGAGATCATGGTTGAAATGATTATGATGGATTCCTATGACATGTAAGAGCTATTTCTAGGAGATTTCAATGATGGGTGAAGACATGCAAGACATGTGGCAACTGATAAAACCCTAATACGGCTATCCTTGGAAGTTTCCCTAAAAAGGAAAGCGCATGATATAAGCATTTTTTAGGGTTATAGGAAAGGATATGAAAAGAGTGTATTATTGGTATGATCTAGTGCTACTGGATTGGTCTTAGAGTGTTAATTGTCTCCTAAAAGAACTTGCATTGCAAGTGTGTTGTAACCATTGTGTTGAAGATAATACATTGTGCAAGTTTTGGAGTGCTGGGGTTTTTAACCGAAAGGTTTTCCCCGGGGTAAATCATTGTGTCATTCTCTATTTTCTATATGCATGGTATGTGGCTGCAATATCATTGTTAAAGTAGTTAACAAATCTCAAATTATAAGGATTTAGAAGAATTTGCACAATACTTTCCTTTAGAGATTAGTGTAGGAAGCTATTTCTGCACTTGAGTTTCCTTACAATACATGGATTGATGAGAAGAAAAGCATGAGAGATTTCTATTGGTTATGCAAGTGGTCAACTAAAGATTTTGATTTTGATCCTAAAAATACAATCAAGATAGTTGATTTAGCAAGGGATGTCATGTTCACATACAAATGACCACTTGACGAGGAGAAGATTGATCGATTAGAATATCGGATCCTTAACATTGGATAGAGATAAATTTATTATGCTGATTGCAACACTATGCAGATGTAGATGCAGATGTAGGCTAACATGAATGCAATGAATCTAACCTAAGCTGTAGTCACTGAGCTTTAGCAGTTGAAAATTTTCATCATTGAGCATTTTTGGAACATTAGAGTCGATACAATCCTTACTGGTGCCACTGTAACCATAAGAATATAAATATGACTTTCATCAGATAAGATATGGGAAACTAACATAAGCATCGAGGCACAAAAGCCAAGATGACGTGAACGTTGTTTCTGGTCAATGTTGCAAGAGTACACCAGTATCGAGGCATTCAAAGCCAAGATAACCATGAGTGCGATCTTATGTAGAAAAACAAATCAATAACAGTTAAGGAGATAGTTTTGACCTCACCTTTGGCATACAAATAAATAGGATCGAGGGATGTGAGGGTTTTTTTCCTTAATGCAAAATCTCTTACCACATACACCCAGTTTATTTGACATTGCTAGATCATCGGGCCCACACCAATAAGTAGTAGACAAAGAAAATATTAGTGAAATCAATGAAAATAGACAACATATAAATAGAAGTTTAGCATACTTCATCCATGTTCAAAGTTTTCAAATGTGTATATGAATGAGGTGTTGAGAAACACTGTTGTGCTTATGAGTGCTTTGTGTTTGATTTCTATCGATTTTTCATTTATGTTTGTGATATCCAGTGTGTGTTAAGAAACACAGATGTATCCAAACATAGTGTTAAGAAACACTATTGATTGTGGTGTTGAGAAACACCTATTTGCGTCAGTATTGAGTTGTCCTTCAAAAATGACAAGATTACTGACTCTGGTGTAAACCAAAGATGTGATCAAATTGGGGACCCATTCGCCTAGTAGCAAACAATGATAACTAACTTGACTCATGTTGTGAGGAAAAATCCAATTTGATTGCCCCTAGGTTATGACTCTGGATTGGTTTCAAGTCAGGAGGGTTCTCAGAAGAACAAGAGTGTCACAAAAGTGACTGAAAGATATGTACAAATTGAAGCAAAGGATTGATGCCAAGATTGAGAATTGAGAGATGGAGCGCTGAGTACAAGAGGTGCCTATTTACAAGGTTTTCACCTACTTGGAAAAGATTCTATATAGTATAAATTGACTTGATTTGAAGTGATGAAGCCAATTTGATCAATGTGCCTAGTTTCAGAAATGAATGACTTGTCTAAGACCGATCTGTCTGGTTTTGAGTGTATTCATCACTGTATAAGACAATTGATTGGGTTGTTGTTTGATTTATGATAATCTCAACTTGATTTGATGTGATGAAGCTTAGATGCCCCAAGTGATGGGGTCTTTCTTGATGATGTGATCATTGAAAACCTGGTAAGCATGTTTGTGTTGCCATCCTTTTTTTCAAATTTTCATTTTTTTTTTGTATTTTTGTATTTTTGTATTTTTTTGATTGACGCATCAAGGTGCCTATTGCTAGGTTTTCACCAGGGTGATCATTTTTTTAGGAATTTTCCAATTTTTAGATTTTTTCAAAGATTACTCTTTTCTTAAGAAAGATCACATTAGTTTTCCCCCAATGTATAGCAAGGTAGAGATCATTACAGATTGATTATAAAGTTGATGGATGAGGTGAAAAGACAATGATGGATAAAGAGGGTGAATGCAGCCATCAAAGATAGTCTCCTTAAGATTACCCAAGCTAGGGAAAAACATGAATATCACAATGTAGGCTCATGGAGTGGTGCTAGATAGCATATAGGAAAATGATCTGATGTCATGAAAAACATGTGGTCCAAAAGAATGGACATGTCAAGAAGTTTCTAAGAAACTATTTTACATTTTTCGTTCTTCATTTTCACCAAGACCAAGGGGTCAATTTGATAGGATAGGATATAGGTATGATAGCGCAATCAAGATAAGTGGTAATGGAGGTATAAGTGGATGGTTTGGATTATGGTAGGAATGCTCAAAGATAGGAATTATAGGCATGGGATAAGCAAGATCATGATAGGGTATCATTGATAAGAGCAAGTGAATAGGCTGAAGGAAAGGATAATGCATGTCAGGATACATGATGCTCATGGATATGTTCAACCTTGTCAAGATCAGCAGAAGGAACATGGTTGGTCACGGGCTAGCTGGATGTAAGATATGGTGGATAGGATGACATGGAAGGAACTTGCCCCCAAGTGAAGAGTGCAAGTAGGAGGAATTACGCATGACACCTATTTGCTAGGTTTTCATAATGGTAAGTAGGAGGAATTATGCATGATGCCTGTTTGCCAAGTTTTCATAATGGTACTTATCCAAAGTGCCACAAAAAGTGGTTTTCACCATAGGATGGATTGATTTATCTTTACTTTTGCTACCAAGGTGCCTGTTTACCAGGTTTTCACCAAGGCACTTTTTTTTTTTTGTAATTTTTTGATTTTATGGAGGAACTTAAGCTTCTTTCTCTTTGGATAGTGATCGTTTGCAAGATATGCTATGGTAGGCCAAGGCCATTGAAAGTGTGCTCAAAGATGTTGATATGGTGATGGTAGGGGAGAATGATATGATGGATAGAGGAGATGGTAGTCAAGGATTTATGTGAGGGACTGGATAAGAGGTAGATGTAGGATATTTAATAGGGTATGGTGATAAGATCAACATTGACACACCCTTTGAAGGGTAGTGGACATATGGAGGAAAAGTGGATGGAATAGTTTGAGGCTTTGATGTATGAGTGGATATAGATCTTGGTATACAAGGACCCAAGATGGATGAAGTATTCAAGATAATGGATTTTGGGACATGAGGACCCAAAATAGAGTTAGAAGATGGTAGACATTTAGATGGAGATGAAGTGGAAGACTTTGGAAGCTTGGATGCCAACTCCGACTTGTCCTTTTTTTTCAAGCCTTTTAAGAGAGACTTGGGAATCCACATAACTTTTGATTTTCTTTTTGTATCCAAATCCTTTGGAAGACACTTGGGAATCCATATAGATTTTGATATTCTGTTACTTTTGGATGACTTAGAACACAATTAGTCCATGATGGATTTAGGAACCCATATTTTATTTGATATTATTCTTTGCTTGGACTTAGAATGCAATTCTTCCATGATGGATTTAGGAACCCATATTTTCTTTGATTTTATTCTTTTCTCGGTGGACCTTTGCGATCTCTTGAATATTTCCTTTTTTATTGTAGTCACATGTCGATTAGAAGGGACATAGTGATCTTCAGATGTAAGTGGATTCTTGAATTTTTTATTTCTTCATTGCACATCCAAATTTCTTCCAAAAGACTTGGGGATTATGGATGAATAGGATTGATATGACTGGTTCATATGGATTGGTTGATAAGGAGATTTCAAGGATGTATGTCTTTGTTGATCTTGATAGGGGATAGGGTAAGTGGATGGAGGGATATAAGGACCCAATATAGATGGAAGGTTTGATGGTTTCAGCTTTGGGATATAGGGACCAAGGGTGGATTTGGAGGATGGAGAAATATGATGCTTATGTTTGAATGGAGGGATATAATGTGTAGAAGGGATATCAACATCTTTAGAGTGAGATGCATTGCCAAGGCTCTTCTCATTTGAATTCATATGTATATCAATAGTAGCATGAGAAAATTTAATAGGAGCAACTAAAGCTTGAGGAGATTTATCATTCTGCAAGGGATTTAGAGGAATGATAGTTTCTGGATATGAAAGAGTATAACAAGGGGATGGTGGGATGCTCTGATCTTGACAACGATCTTTAGATGGTGTACAAAGGGTACCTTTCTCTTGATTTTCAATAGGCCCATTAGAGATGCCATAAAGGATATCTTTATCTTGCTTGGGAGATGGATAAGATAAATGAGATGTAAGAGTTTCTTCTAGGAAGAAATGGAAGGGGATGATGAAATCATCATGGGACTCTTGAGGTATGTAAATTTGGTCAACCATTGGATAAGGATGAAGGGTGTCTTGATCTTGATCATTATTAATATGTGTTTCTTCACACTTTGGATTGCCCTCTTGACAAGGAGCCACTTCTAAGGACAAGGTAGGAGTTTTGATCTGCATAGGGGGTTCTCGACATGCTAATGGACAATCATTTAGAATAGGCATGACAAGCATTGAAACACATGGATGCTCTAGGTCTGTGATCTTTGAATCCCAAAAAAGACTTACAGACATATGTTGATTAGCTTGGATCTCTTTTGGAGGTAGTCCTTGAGAGTAGACACAGTCGTCATTAGGCTTAGTTCTTGATGGAGATGGTGTGGCTGGTTTTGAAGCTTTAAGAGATGGAGGAATGGTGAAAGAAGTAGATGTGATATGTGAACCATTGCTAGACATGGATTCATGATATTGATCATGCTCAAGATTAGATGAATCATTAGGATTTTCAACTTTGATTATGCCATCATCTATGAGATCTTGGATTTTATGTTTCAACTCCATGCAAGATGAAGTCTTATGCTCATTATGTTGATGATATGCACAATAGGTACTCAAGAATCTTCATCCATGTGATGTGGCTTGAGGTAATGTGATGAGATCATTATCAAGAATTTCTTCTAATGCAGATTCATAAGATTGCCCCAAAGGAGTGAAGTCTCTCATGCATTTAACCCAAGGTTATTCTTTCATGATGTTACTAATCCCTTTGGAGGAAAACTTCATGGTGTTTTTATCTTCTTTTAGGGCTTTGGAGCCACTCGCTTGATAATAATCAAATAGAAAAGGATAGATTGAGCTTGATGAGGATTTGTTGGATTGTATATCCTTTTCCCCCTTTAATTCTTGGATTTCAGATTGCATAGTTTGAAGTTGTTTTGATAAAGCTTCCATAAGAATCTCTTCTTGCGCATTGTTAGGACCATAAGGTTTAGCCCATTTGCTTCTAGACATTGTAAGATTGTCTTGATGCACTTGCTTAGAAGATTTGAGAGGAGGTATGATGAATCAGTTGATTTACTGACAGGTGTTGAAGTGATATCTAAAGTACTGATTAAGTCCAAGACCAAAAGATAAAGGAGATAAAATCCAACTGAGAGAGAGAAGCAACGACTCTGATCTTGAGTAAAGGTTAATGAACCTGCTTTCACAACTCAGGATAAGGACAACGCAGACAAAATGATTAAAGTAACAAGTCACTTCGACTAACATAATGAAATCAGATTTCAAGACAACAATGAGTTAGACTATCAACAGATTGTAGTCAAAGACAAACTAGTAGATGATGTTGATGAGAACACAAATTTGGTGAAAATTTAGACAAAAGCTTCATAGCAAAATATAAATTCGGACAGCAAGTTGTAGATTTCCAAAGTTTGATAGCAGGTGCAGAAACTCAAACAAGAGTTGACAGTTAACACCTAGAAGTGTAGATTTGGAATCTGAATGATCAGTTTGATGTTTGATTTGAATGTTCATTTTCAATTTTATGGTGTCTGTTTGTTTTGATGCTTCACCCACGCAAGACACAACAAGTAGAATGTTTGTTGTAAAAAAAAATAATAGACACACCACAATCCTAGGATAGCTAAGGAAATATCTATTGAATTCCCACTTTAACCGAAGTTCAGCCATGCCTACTCATAGCAGACAACTTAGAAGCTTGGAGGCACGGGCTCCTCCTTATAGTGCACTCACTTCTTAGGCACACCAAGCTTTGAATCCCAAGTGTAATCACTTCCCAAGGGACCATTGTCTCTACTACGAGCCATGAAAGTGTGGGACATCTTAGTCGGTCTCTAACCTTTTGCGCCAATAGATAGAGGGATTTTGGTTACTAGAACAAAGTGTGTAATAAGGACATCCATTCAAGTGGTTTTGATCAAGTCATATTCCCAATTAAGGGGGCTCTCCCAATCCTTTCAAAGCAAGGCTTTCACCTTAACAATGTAGGGACATTAACGCACCACTATGGTACTAGAGGAGATTTTGGTTGCCACAAAAAATTCACACCTATCCACTGTGAGACTAATCACAATGGCATTTTTTTTATACCAGTTCGGAAGGGCTTGGCTTTAGCCTGTTACCGATTGGGCAATCCACTCTCACCAGCTCTGTTAAAGCACTCAGGCGGTAGCCATGCTAAAGGATTTGTATGGATTTCTCTTTCACCCAAGATCCACGAAGGTGAGGGGAGAGGATACGTCCATGAAATTCCTAGGATTTACAAAACTAAAAGACACTTCAAGTAGAATGAGAAAATGACAATAATGTTTTTGGATTTTTTATCATCCCAAAAGGGCAAGAGCATAGTTTCCTGACATCATTTTCATTCCTAAAATAGAAAACAAATATTAATTTTAAGAAGTCTTGCATCTGGGTTCCTATTTTAAGAAATCAAAAACAAAATGCAAGCACAATGTTTTGCATTCTATCGATGAAAGGCAACTTGCAAGATGATTCATTAGTAGTTTCTATTTTTAGTCTTCTTTTTCAATGTCCTACATGAAACACATCAGTAGTTTTCTCAAATTTTCTTCATCCCACAATTTCCAAGTGCTGCACAGATCATCAGTAACACAGAAAACATGCATACAAAGGAAAAACATACAAATCAATTGCAATTGAAATTAGAAAAAGTGCACCTTGATTTTTTAATGCTTTTTACCTAGTCATAAAGATGAAATTTTTAGATATATCTCTAGACTATAAAAATAGAAATGAAAACAAATAACCCCTCCTAAAAATTAGTGAGCTTTCCAAAAAAGTAAGAATTTTCAAAAAATTCCTTAATTTGTGCCCTAGGGACCCTATTTTTCAAAACATACCAGTTTTCAAAGATATATTTATTTTGGTCATTATTTGTCATGAAAATAAAAAAAATAGAGAATAGACCCCATTTAGATTTTGAAGAGCTTTCTAGAAAAGTAAGAATTTTTAAAAAATTATTTAATTTGTGCCCTAGGGACCCTATTTTTCAAAACATACCAGATTTCAAAGATGTATTTATTTTGGTCAGTATATGTCATGAAAATAAACAAACTAAGAGAATACACCCCATTTAGAATTGGAAGAGCTTTCCAGAAATGTAAAATTTTTAGAGAAATTTGCTAATTTGTGCCCATAATTAATTTCTTATGAAAAATCATAAAAATATTATAAATCACACAAAATTAATCATAAAAATTTGATTTTTAGACTGTAGGCTCCTGATACCATCCCCAACTTGCAAAAAAAATTTCATAAATAGATTCCAAGTCATTTATGAGATATGATCAAATCATTGAAAACCTGCATGCAACATCAAAACATCAAACAAAATTCAATGCAAAAGTTAATAATGAGCCCATAAATTAAATATTCTGCCCCACGATGGGTGCCAAAAGTGTGCTAGCTAAATACAAACCTCTGATTTAGTAGTGCACTTCAACATGGTCATTATACTTCAGCTACATACAGGAATTAATATGGATTCACTCATCCTGCATGTCTGAAAGAGTCGACTTGTTGACTTCTAGAAGGCAGGAGTATGAGCTTGCTCTCAGATCATTGCAAGCTCAGTGACTACACACTAACCTAAACAAAGGATTTAAAAGCTCTACAATGAAAGTAAAATATAGATTGATCTATATGCAAATGCAAATACAGATTGCTATTAATCCATGCTAGTTAGGATTCAGTTTTAGAGCACCAAATTGAAAGTATGAGATATTCAATTTTAAACCCAAAATAAATTGTGCTCTAAATTAGATTGATTTGTTTGAAAGTAATAAACAAAAAATATTAAATAAAAACTAAAACATGCAAAAAATCTAAGATAAAAAGCAGTATAATAACTTTAGATAAAATATTAGGATCCTTTGTGAGGGAAAAGAGTTTCTCTTTTATAGAAATCTCTCTCAAATTGACGGTCGAGATCGAACAAAAAGAGTGGCTCAGATTCAATTAAAGAAGCACAATCCATGTGCAAGTGATTCGACTGGTTGAGAGAGTTAGTTGACTGAACTGACTGATCAGTTATTTTGGAAACTTCCATATTCAGTTTAGAGTTAACTAAAATGTTTCCAAAATGATAAACACTAGAGAATCAGTTAACTCAGTGGAACTAGATTATTTCCATTTTGATAATCAGTCAACTGAATTTGATGATGTCATGATATGCATTTTTAATAAATTAATTGATTTTGAATGCACATTTCTATTTTTATAATTAATTAAATTCATTTTTGATTTAATTGACAATTTTGTAATTTTTATTTAATTAATATGTCATAATATCAATTAAATAATTAACATAAAGTTTATTTGCCAATGTAATGTATTTAGGAATTAACTAATTAATCAAGTAAGATGATTGATTAGGACCTAGGGTTTAGGTCAGATCAGTTTGAATTCGATAATTGCCTGTTTGATTTAGGACTTAGGTTTAATCAAGATTAGGGTTTCTTGATTAAATGTTGACAGTGGGGGTCTAGGGTTTAGGTGACCATTTTTAGGTGATTACGGTAAGTTGATTTAGGTCATCTCCACAACATTTGTGGTGAGACTCAAAAGATAATGTCAATATTGTTGTGATGGCTGTGAGTAGTTGTCTGATAATAACATTTTCAAACCACATAACCAGCTGTGATTTTAACAAGTATCTACGTAGTATGTTGGAGTTGATGATTTTAACATTGCATTCTTATCATTTGTGATTCCATGGATTTTAGTTACATTGAACCTTTAAAACTTTGGATCCATCAAACATTTCCATAATAATCTAGAGCATGGTACCCGCGCTAATCCTCTACCTTATAGTTATGCATTGTTGGTCATCTATCACTGTCGATTTATCATGGAATCATACCAGTCAACTGTATATTGATCTGTAGACGGAGTCAACCAATTATGTGGCACTGATAAAGGTGGAGACCATGCTGATGGAGGCACCCATGCTATATTTATCAACCATTGTTGTTGCTAAATACGTCTGCTATTCACATCGACCCATTCTGTAGGTGTTTGAGGTGACAACCAACATGCAATAGAGGCATGGTGTGATGAGTAAGGTCTGTATCGACAACTGCTTGGAGCTGGTGAGGGTAGCAACCAGGTTGATGGAAACATTTTAAACCTCTTTGCAGTCTATTGTACATAGTGGCCATGTGGCATAAGGAATGGTGTTCACGCTTTTGGAATGTGCAAAGCCTGCTATATTTGCTGCTGAAGGTGGCGACTAGTGCAAATAGAGGCATGGCATGGTGCTTTATAAATTCATTGACCATTGTCATTATCTCTGGTGGGAGTGGCAGCCAGTGTGAAGAATTCTTGATGAATCATCTACTAATTCATCTCACTAGTGCTGACCACCCTTGCAGCCTATCGATAATAGTATCCTAATGCAAATGTTTAAAATAATGAGCAAAGTATAGTTACTAATATTAGTAATCAATAGATAAAGCTTAATTTCAATTCATAATAATAATTAATCCTAAAGAAACTAAAAATAATCAATATAATCTTTTATCTATTGAATACACAAAGCTTTGATATTTAATTAGCTATTTTTTCGTTTAACAAAAACATTATTTTGATTTAATAATAATAATAATAATAATAATAATCATACCATTTAAACTTTATCTTTCTTTATGGCATGGAATTCATATCAGTAGGCACACTAATAATATAAATTTTGTTCATGATAATTAATAAAAGAAATCATAAATATATACTAATGTCATGGAAAAAGAATAAGAATACAAGTACATAATATTATGAATGTTTTCAAGAGTAACATAGTATTAACATAGTATAACCCTCTTTTAACAATATTTTCCATGATAACGTTTTACAAAAATCTATTTTCATATTCATAAGCATAACATATGGATTCAAATATATGGAAAGGAAATATCATTTATTATTATCGTTATTGATCAAATCATAACACATTGTAATCTTATAGATCATGACCGTAAATAATAACATCATCCTTCCATTGAAAATAAAGAATATTCAAATACATGAAGGCTTGATTAAGACAAGATCAACCTCTTCAAAATAGATCGCTAATTAAAAAATTTGAAAGCATCATTGAATCAAGGATATAGTCATCTTTTAAAATATTTCCTCCTAGGACATGATTGCAAGTTGACTACTTTTATCATCAATGTGGATTAGTGATTTATAATGTAATGATAAGATATGTCGGATTCCATTTAAGCACATTAGGAAAACATCACATAAGATTTTAAACTTAATCAAAAGCATATTTCAAGATCAATTGTAATCACATTATGTATGTAAGAGAAGAAAGTCACAAGATCAGGTTCCTAGATTTCCCTTAGTTAAAAGGAACCTTAAGAAAATGATTCTAAGACAATGAGAATCTCAAAACATTAAACATTAAGACATATGAAAGTGAAAAAATACATGATAAAACTTTGATAAGACAAGGATGATAGAAAATAGAAGCTACAAAAGACAAGTAGGAATATGTAGATAGTTACTTCCCTAAACAAGAATGGATACAAATTACTTTGTCAACATGGGTTCCACCAGGACAGTCCATACCCTTTAGACTAGGCCAGGTGGAGATACAGTTATGGTAGTTGCAACACCCTCCCTAGATGCAGATGAGGCGATGAAAAAAGTTAAGGATTACACAATTACAGAGATATATCTGGGGAAGTGGAGAAAGCAGGGTGAGTTATACCTATTGAAAGAAATGGCCAAAGCGGTGGAGGCCCGCTATGAGAAGAAAACCCAAAAATTTATGGTAGAGAAAGGAAAGAACCCTAATCTTATGGGATTGTTAACATAGTTTGCCCAACCCATCAATGCCATTCCTCCGGAAGCTTCCTCATCTGGAGAACTACTCCCATAGGGTGACATCGACATGCTTAGAAGTATGAAAAGAAAGGCGCATGCAGTTGATGATTGGGAAGCTGAGAAGATAGGAAATGTCCAGTGTTTCCTATCAATGACTCTCCCGAACTTATACACCACCAACAATATTGTACATCAGGTGAAGACCACTATTACCATCTAGGAGGGAGAGGTCAAAAAGTATGAAGCTTGGGTGAGTGAGTTACGAGAACTCATGAGCATCTGAGAGGAGATTGTCTCTGAGGCTCAAATTTTGGGAGAGGAATCCTTTGATTTTGTCCAAACCCAGCACTCCAAACTGAATCTCACATTGGAGATAACCAAGAAACTAGTAGGGGCCCTACGAGACAAGGTGCAAGAGATTGACTATTCTTTAAATTTATACAAGGCATTCATTAACAGGGTTTTAGAGGTTGATCCTTTCAGTAATGAGACATGTACTCTAAAGGAGTATGTCATAGGCAAGTTTGATGAGCTGTTACAAGAGGGCATCGATGGAGAAACAATGTCATGAATATCTTGCATGGTTCTCCGGGGACATGATGCGACAAAGATGGTCATAGAATTCAAGGCAAAAACTACAGATCTGGCCAAATAGGTAGAGGTAGCTTAATATCACTGGGAAAACCTAAAAGACATCGATGAGGATGGAATCACTCAGCTCTTAGAGATATTCAATAACAATAAGGAACATTAGGGTCCTCTAGAGTCTAGAGATTTTCACCAACAACACATTTTTGTATTCATCATTCTTAGGGGCATAAGTCCCCGGATCCCGGAGTTCCAGATCCACAGTTTTGTATTCATTTGGTGACTTGCATCCAGGTTCTCCAGAGTCGGCTAGTTATCATCAGGTCATTAATATGAGTGTCAAATAGTAGGTGACTCCAGCAGGGCATGTCGGCTCAAGGCCGATGGTCCTCCCAAGGCACCGCTCCAACATAACACCTGGTGCATAGAAGATAGTGAGCCACTTTTCCATCAATGAGGCATATTTCCTTGATCTTTGAGGGATCAAATTTCTTCTATTCTTCCTCTGGCTCTCTTCTCAAGGCCGATTCTTCCATACCTCTTTTCTTGTCTCATTCTTCTTACATATCAAACCTCTACTCTTCTCGAGGTTGTTGTAGCGTGGTGTAGGTAATACTGACCACTGTAAATTATATTTTATTGATTGAGTGTAAATATAAGTTAGGTTACTTTTAGGGCAAGCTTGTGTATAAATAGTAGGTCTAACCTCATTCCAAGGGTCAGTGAAATTGATGATTTTGCAGTCCATAGCTATAGCATTTTCAGTTTTCATTTCTAGTAGTTGCAGAGCTCAATGCTCCTTAATATTTAGAAGCTTTCAATAGATAGATGCTCCCCTGGAGTTGTTGATGTACTCACTAGTGATGCTGGAACACCATTAATGAAGAAAGAAGGATTCTAGCAATGCTATTGTTAGTCTCTCAATCTCTAACTTAATGCCTTTTGTGTTGTATGTTTCTTATGTCCTTTGCTCTCATATTTTGAAGTAGATTAACAACCTTCTTTTCCCCTCGCTACTGAATACGTATGAGCTGATGGTTGTGTGTGCATTTATTATTTTAGTGTAGCATGTTAGAGCTTGGTTGACATTTTTAATGTATTTGCGTGAATAATAGATAGATGGAATACTTCTAACCCTGATGTATCTTTTGAAGTTTATTTGGTACTAACAAATGCTTGCAGGAAAACCCACTTACCTAAATCCCCAGAGAAGATGAGCCGAGATAACCAGCTATCCCCCTGAACAAAAATAGTCACAATGCCCAACTTAGCTCCCACACCATCAAGACCTAACTCTCATGTTCTTGAAGGCCTAGATAATCTCATTTCTCTGGACAACCTTTATAGGTGAAGTTGGCCAGTACCCCGGTACCCAGTGACAACTTACCTCTGTTGGCAGACCCGGTCACAAACCTGCATCAACACTATGTCTCAAGGTTTATGTTCAACTTGTAGTAGAATAGCCAACATCAGTTGAACGAGAATTCCCAAAAGAATCTTTTTCTTAAAGGTGTAAAGATGGGAGTATAGAAGCTTTGGATCTTATGGCTAGTGGAGACATCACTTAGAAGAATTCGGCTAATATAAAGAACATATGCCTAAACTATTCAAGGGCTACTATGAAGAAAGGGAGAGGAATAAGAGACTTGCCTCATAAATCCAATGGTTTAGGAGTATCTAAATTGGAGTTGTCCAATCTTTTGTCTAACTTTAAGCATGACATCATCAATGACGTTGCTACTTAGCTAGACAACATGCAAGCATGAAGAAAGAAGGAGGACGTAGATGCTATGCTAGCTGAATTCTACTCCCATTGCAAAGATAAGAAAAGGAGCTGTAAGTGCAAAATAGTTGTCTATGGACACTAACTCAATGCCCATTGAGTTTAAATCTATAGATGAGGAGAATGGAGAGGTTTTCTACATTTCTCAGAGGTGACCATTGGATCAATGACAAGGTATGCCTCAAGACCCCTTGAATAATTTTGTTTATAATAATAGTAGTCAATGGAAAAACAATAACCCTCATAATTCTGGCCCTCAAGGTCAGAATTGGAATTATAACCGGTCTAACCAACAGCCATAGTATAACCACAACTATGAGCAAAAACCTTCATTTAACCATACCAACAATAATTTAACCAATTTCAGCAGCCACAATAGAATAACCAATGGAAACCATAAGGTAGCTGGCAACAAAAACCTCAGTGGGGACCCAATCAGCCTAACCAGCAACAAGCCATTATGCATCCACCTTAGCAACAAGATTTTATGCCTCCACCTCATGCAGCCAATAGTAATCCTCAGAAACCAACACAGCTACATGTGCAACCAACTCCAAATCCTAATAACAAGAAGAAAGCTTACTCCCTGCAAGTGAATGATATTTACTTAAGACCACGAAAAACATTTCCTGCACCTAAGGAGTCTATAATAACTAAAGTTTCTAACACTGAGGAAGTAACTGAGAATCAACCCACTGCTGCTCCGCCTGTTCTACAATCTACTCCATTTTTGAAAAACCCACTGTATCTGCAAAGATTGGCTCAAACAACACCCTTAAAAGAAATCCTCATTGTAGCTGATTTGATTGACCAACTCAAGCAAATGATTGTTCAAATACCTCTGTTAGATGCCCTCAAAGAAATTCCCATCTATAATAAAGCAATCAAGGAAGCCTATATCAAGCACCCTGGTAGGAAGAGGAAAGATCCTGACACTGTCCATGTTCTTGGCCAGCTCTTTGATCTCATGCCCAGTAAAGTATTAATGCCTAAATACTCTAATCTAGGTAGCCCAGTGGTTACAATTAATATTAATGGTATCCAAACACAGAATGTCTTGATTGATTTAGGAACATACATCAATGTGATAACTATGGAATTTTTGTTAATAATTAGTATCATTAGTTTAAGGGAAACACATATTATGCTCTGATTAGCTAATAATTCCATAGTGAAGCTAGATGACATGGTGGAGGACATTATTGTCACACTTGATTCCTTGGATTACCCCTCAGATTTCATAATTTTGTCCCCCAAAGCCACACTAGGGGGATATCCATTAACCTTATGAAGGCCTCGGCTAGCCACAATAGATGCTTGCATTGCATCTCACTAATGAAAAATGACAATATCTAACGGGATCCATACCAAGAAATTAACCATGTACTCTCTATCCAAGCCTCAAGCTGACCTAGACCAAGTTATCTGGCTAGACCTAGGTGATGCTACCCTAGAGGAAAATTATGTAAAATAGCTCATGGGTATTGGCAGAGATCCATTTATGGTATCCCAAGAGGAAGATGGCATACTACTGGAAATTCTTACCAACCAGTATGGCTCTAATGCATCTTCTTTTCATGTCCCTAACTGTTCCCTCCAAACTATATTGCCCAAACAGAACCCACCTAAGCTTCTTGTAGCACCTGATTATAGTCATACCTTATTACCACATGAGATCAAGTCACCCTTGTTTGCAGAATTTATGATGCTAGATAAAGTTAAAAGAGTAGAAATAGCCTTAGGAAAGGAGTTGAATGTCAACAAGACCCTCACCAAGTCTTAGATGGCCACTCTTATCCAACTGTTGAAAGACACAAAACAAGCCTTTGCATGGGACTATATTGATATGAAGGGGATAGACCAAAACCTTTATACCCATAATATTTATATTAACCTAGAATCCAAACCAATTAGACAAGCCTAGAGGAGAATCAACCCTGCTCTAAGAGATATAGCAAAGACTGAGCTACAAAAACTCCTTAAAGCTAGCTTTATTTATCTCATTTCTAACAGCCAATGGGTCTCTCCTTTAGTTATTGTCCCAAAAAAGGGGGGAAAATGGAGAGTTTGTGTGGACTATAGGGAGCTCAACAAAGCCACTAAGAAAGATCACTTTCCATTACCTTTCATTGACCAAGTACTTGACAACCTTGCTAGTAAAAAGTATTTTTCATTTTTAGATGGGTTAAGTGGCTACAACCAAATTGAGATAGCACCTAATGATCATGATAAGACAAAATTCACCTATCCATGGGGAACATTTTCTTATTTTTTCTTATCATTTGGATTATGTAATGCACCTGCTACTTTTCAGTAGGTGGTAATCAGTATCTTCTCTAGCATTTCTCCTGACTGTGTTGAAATATATATGGATGAATTCACTGCATATGGAACTAAATTTGAGGAGGCTCATGCTAACTTGGAGAAAGTTCTTAAAAGATGTCAGGAATACATCCTCTCCTTTAATAGTGCAAAGTGCTACATGATGATGGAATAGGGAGTTGTCTTAGGGCATTACCTCTCATCCTTTGGTATCCAAGTTGATCCTGCAAAGATTATAGGCATCACTAAACTTCCAACTCCATTCAATAAGAAGGATATTAGGAGTTCTCTTGGTCATGGTAGATGCTACACATGATTCATTAAGGACTTCAGCCAACTTGCAGCCCCATTGTATACCCTGTTGAAGAAAGAAGCTAAATTTGAATGGACAGCTGACTGTGAACTATCATTTCAACACTTGAAAGATGTTTTGACTCAAACACCTATTCTTAGAGGACTTGATTGGAAGCCTCCTTTTCATATTCATACAGATGTATTAGACTATGCCATTGGGGCTATGCTAGGCCAAAAGGAAGGTACAGTTGAGCATGCTATATATTATATTAGTAAAAATCTATAAGGTGCTGAACTGAACTATACTATTACTGAAAAGGAATTACTAGCAGTAATCTATGCACTTTATAAATTCAAACATTTCATTACTAGTTATGAAGTTTTTGTATACACTGACCATTCAGCAATCAAATACTTAATGAACAAACCCGCCATATCTGGTACATTAGCAAGATGGTTACTCCTCATGTAGGAGTTTGATGTAACAATCATTGATAAACTAGGCAAGGCTAATGTGGTGGCTGATTTCTTATCTAGATTACAAGTTCCAGATGATCCTACATCAATTGATGATAGCTTCCCTGATGAGCTCCTCTTCTCTGTTAACACTTACAACCCCTGGTATGTCATTATCGTAAAGTACCTTGCTATAGGAAGGACACCACCTAATTTCTCTGCAACAGAGCGTAGACTTTTGGTTGAGAAAATATTCAATTTCTCATGGATATCAAGATTTATGTTTTACACAGGTCCTAACCAGGTCACTTAAAGATGCGTCTGTGAAGATGAGACTTATGACATCCTTCAAGAATGTCATGATGAACTATGTGGTGACCACTTTGCAGGGAAGAGGACAACATACAAGATATCGACAACATGTTACTATTGGCCTACCCTACATAAAGACTCTACTAAGCATGCCAGACACTATGACTGATGCCAGCATATGGGGCACCCAACTAAGTTAGATGAAATGCCCCTACAGCCTTAGGTGGTGGTAACACCATTTGACAAATGGGGTATTGATTTTGTGGGACCTATCGAGCCATGTTCTCATGGTAAGTCATATATCTTAGTATGCATTGATTATGAAACTAAATGGGTAGAAGCCAAAGCAATGAGGCATGCTAGAGATCATAAGGTAGCGAAATTCCTTTATGAATATATCTTTACTAGGTTTGGTGTACCTTGTGAGATAGTAACAGACCAAGGTGCATAGTTTACTTCTAATCTTATTATTGAGTTGATGAATGAGTAAATAGTAAGGCATGGTAAATCTTCCCCGTACCATCCTAAGGAAAATGGGAAGGCAGAAATAACAAATAGAGAGATTGAGTCAATCTTGAATAAAATAGTTTCTGTTCACAACAAGGACTAGGCGACTTGTCTTCCTGAATCTATTTGGGCTTACAAAACAACTTGGAAAACAACAACTAGTTTTACTCCTTTTGAACTGGTTTATGGAAATCTGCATCTATTCCTATTGAGTTTCAGCACAAAACTCTTAGGATGACATTAGAATTAGACATTAACCTTACCAAGGCACAAGAAGGCATGCTCTTCCAGCTTAATGGACTAGATGAATATTGGAATTCTGCACTTCATAACACAGAATTGATTCAGAAGAAATGAAATAAGTGGCACAAAAAATTTATCAAGGACAATAAATTTTCCATTGGTGATTGGGCCCTACTCTATGATTCATGCTATTAGAATACCCTAGGCAAATTTTAGACTTGATGGCTTGGCCCTTATGAAATAATCTTAGTTTTTGATAATGGAGCGGATCAACTTTCCACCATTGATCCTATGTGACTCAAACTGCTTGTGAATGGGCATCACCTCAAGATCTACCACAAGCCCGCAAGTAGAGGAAGCTTCCTATAGCAGTTCCAACACACCAATGATAGCAGCACTCCTACAGAAGAAGCATTTGGGTCTTCTACCTAGGTTTCCACTAATCCTTGATTTTTATCAATGATTGCATAATAAACATTTCACTCCCAGTGAAATAATTTCTCCACAATAAAATCCACCTCACCTCCTCTCTCTACCATGTTCTTCCATACCATCACATCACTTCATCAGTGCATGTTGCATAATAGAACACTCTTCCTACAATACTCCATAGGTTCATGACACATACCTTCGTTCATACATTATTTTATTCATTTTTATTAGAATTTAGTGTTCTTTTTATTTTTCTACCCTTGCACACAATGGACTGGTGGGAACCATGCATTACACTTAGTTGGGGGAGGGATTATTTAATATTTGTTTGCAAATTTTGAAATTAGCATGTGAAGGATGAAATTTATTTCTTGTCTTTTCAAGACGACCATCATCATGTGTGAAGCCATCTGTCATCCAATGATTACATCATCATGATTTGATGTGAAAGTAATTAAAAGTTTTAACATCCAAAGTTCAATTAATGATGGTATTTTCATGACATGTTTAGGGTGGTAGGCCTTAACATGCATGAAAGTATTTATGAAATATCATTTGCTTTTAATTACTTCCAACCTAGAAGTAAGTGATATTTTGTACTCCTATTTTTGCATCTGCATTACCTTGAGTCTGTTGCAATTTCCATTTTGTTTTAGCTTCTGTACAGCTTCTATGCAAAAAAATTTGTTAATAGCAATGGGAAGAGACCTTCAGAGGCATGAGCCAACATACCATGGAGTTCTACTTGGAGAACTAGCCACCTGTGAGAAATTCCAAAGAAGAGGACGGCTGGATTACTATCTCAGCCTTAATGGATTTAATGAATAAATTGCTCTGCAATTTCTAAACACTCTGGATAATGGGTTTGCAGTGGTAAAGGGGTTACAAATTGAGTTCATAGAGTATGTTGTGGTAGAGGTAACGAGAATGTTGTAGGAAGGAGAAAAATGGTCCAAAGATATTGATTTACACTCAGCTAGGGCACAATTCACCTTGCATGGTGATCCACAACTAGACACTGACAAGAAGTAGGGTACCTTAAGGGTATCATTGCCCATGGAGTACATGCAGCCAGCTACATTCATCATACCATACTTCAGCTTCGAAGGCCATTACAAATATCTCCATGGGGTTCATTTCAAGATCTTGAGCACCCTTCACCATGATGAAAGACTGGTAAATCTACCTAGCTTTTTATTTAACATTGTAAAAAGGAAATCTTCTCTAGTTCAATCAGGAAAATTTTAGCCTATTTCCCATCATTGTTTAATAAAATTACTTGTAGAAAGGGAGTTAAATAAACAATCAATTGGGACTTGGAATGAATTTTTAGCAATTAATGAAGTGGTGCCTCAAGTGGTTGGCCCTAGAGGCCAGGGTATAGGAAGAAGGGTTAACACAACAACGGGGGTTTGCAAGGTACTTCAACAAACAAATTATATTACTAAAGCATCTTCCTCTAAACCTAACCCATCTAGGAAAAGAGCTTGCAATAGTAGTACTCCTATTACTAATAGGAAGAAAATAAAAAGAAAGGAGACCAATGATACCCCACCTTCCATGACAACTAGGTCTACTTCAAAAAAAGACAAGGGTAAAACCCTAGGACCAGAAGAATTAATTCAAGAATAGCAGCCACATGGTGATAGCATAGATGATGAATCCTTGCCCTCTTTTAAGGAAGTGATTGTAGAAGAAAATCTTGTAGAAACTATAGAGTAGGAGGAAATGTAAAGATCCTATTTGTTCTTCCCAAACCCCTACTAGGAAGAGTGCAAGACTTTCTACCAATGCTTGCAGAGATGAAAAGTGTCATGTTCAATTTTTGAATATAGAGTCATCTGAGTCTGTAGAGAAGTCCTCTTCTAAGGCAAAGGTTTAGAAAAGTATAGATAGTGACACCATTTCCCACCATACAAATTTTGAAACAACAACTGATCCTAATATTGATTACATCCTCATAGATAGTGATAGGAATTCTGAGGAGCTAGAGTAATTTTCTAAAGGCTCTGTTGGGAAAGATAATGTTGATAATTTAGAAAACCTACTTGATGATGAATTCCCCACAATTAATGAGGATATTGTTGAAATAGTGTTAGAGAAAGTAAGAAAGGATGGGTTAGATGCACTAGCTAAAGCAGCTGAATCCTGTCAAAAAAATAAGGCAATAACCACTCTTGTTGCATGGAAAGGGAAAACTTCCACCCAGAGTGAGATAGTAAAAATCCCTCATCTTACAGTAGGATCTATTGATATCCTTAACCAGGGACCCATGCCACCTCCAGACTTATCTACACCATTAGCAGTAGGGTTGAGCTTGTACTAAAAAGTTTTTATGGGAGAGGGCACAATAGAATTTAGGAAAGGAAAAGATGAAAAAGAACCATTGATGAGAAAGCTCATCAATTAGATCAAAAAATAGATTAGATTACAATATTGGAAAAATGGGTTAAGTAGATTATAGAGTTGATTCTTGAAGAAATGACATGCAGGTCACCATCTCTAGTCTATGTATTGTTCCTCAAGGAACAATTTGTTAATTTTAAATTAACCATGATTTTAGAGGGACTGAATCCTTCTGTCTCAACACCTTATGAATTCTATGATGCATTTCAGTCAGCTCCCATGGCTATATTTTTTTTTTTTTATGTCAATTGTATTTACATAATCTTGTTGTACCTGATGACAGGGACTAGAATTCACTATTGTATGTGGGAGATGTTCAATTAAGAGTAGTGATGTCTTTGATGTAGAATGAGAAAAGTAGGGAACATCAGGCCTTGCCATTCAAAAATAGTGAAATTGATACACCTTTGCTGAAGCGGCCTAAAGTTAATCATTCCGGATGAACTTTTCTTGACTCGCTCTCGGTCACTATGAACCCAAGTTGAGCCAGTAAGGTCCATCCAGTCAGAGAACAAGTATATACAGACTAGGAACTGCATTCATCATAGAATATTGAGGCTGCAATCTCTACTTCCAAGAATAGATGGGTAAGGATGTTGCATGATCTAAAGGTTCATGAACCTCATTCTCCGCAGAACTTAACTCTTTCCACTCGCTAATTTCCATGGTATATAATGTTGGTCAGAACACTACGCAATTAATGGATTCCTTTAAGGTTCCAACCACATATTCTCATGTAGCCTCTATTAGCAGTAAATGAAAGTGTAGAAGAGCATGACATGGATAAAGAAGTGCAGAGGTGGGAAAGACTTTGGGAAAATCATGGGTATTTCAACCATACTTTGATGAGTAAGGAGAAAAGACTACCAGTGACCTAAGGCTCTGGGCCAGGATACACAACTTCATGATTCCTGGGGACCAGTAATAGGACAGCTGGGGGAATGATGGGCCTCCTTAAAGGCCATCTTTTCAAATGCTTTTTATTTCTTTCCAGCAGTTTACTTGCAGAAAAGATACTTAAAATTATGGTTTTATATGTATATTTTGTATATGTAAGGACATAAGTAGTAAAATGGATGAAAAGGGAACATAGCATGTTTTCTTTGAACTTATGGATAAAATGATAAGATGTAGTAGTTATATGCTAATGAATGATCCTATTTCCTCTGCTATGTTTGTGGATAGTTTCCTTCTTGTAGCCATGTGCCTTGTAAGAGTATTAATTGGAATCTAACACTTCTTTCTTATTAATGATGAAAATATGTATGTCTTGGAGGTTGTGTGTGCATTGATTATGTTGCAAGGATCAGTCATGGTGAATTAAAGATTAGCATCATGATGCTGAAGAAGTCAAAAGACAGCCATTGCTACAAAGATGCCATCATGTCGAAGAGGTCAAGAAATTTGTTGAAGTAAGTTAAGGCATCGCTACAAGATCTTCGTGGGAAGAATAATTCAATTTAGTTTCCTGTTAAAGAGAGTGTGTGGATCTAGAGGCACCACGTACTATATTCTGGGAATACTAATTCTCTATGACTGATATTTCTGTTATGAAGCATTATGAATCTGTAATGATCCTCATTAATGGAGTGATCTTAGATTTAGGGAGTAGTTGTAGATTTCCTTTAAATAAGATGACTATTGTAACTCTGTGGAGTTATTCAAGTTAGTAGTTATTTTTGAATAGAGGTTGATATAATTGTTATACTGTTTATTTTATCCAGTGTATTTTCCATGAATGAATAGAATGCACAAGTTGAGATCAATTTTGGTATCTTAATTGTGTTTATATTCACTCATCCAAGGGGGCCCACTTGGTGAGTCAATTCCCTTGTTAGAGTAGAATTCATTTCCATGTTTTAGAAAAGTAAATAGAACTTTGTTGTTCCTACAACCACTAGTAATAGAACTAGTAGATTGTCCCTATAGCATGGGTGGGTAGAGAAGTTCCTATATGTAATTACTATTTTCCTAGAGTAAGAGAATTTATTTGAGTTAGCATAGATTTCCTGAAGATTAATGCATTTCAAATTCATAGGTTTAACCATGAGAATCAATGGATTTTAAAGCATATACTTTGCAAATTCCATTCCAAGTTTACGTCCTTGGTTGATAATTAAATGAGACTAAATAATCCAATTAGCAATGATTTAGGGTGTCCAATCCTGAAATAAGCAGTCTAATGCTATGGGTTTCTAAGACAGTTGTTTATCCAAACAAAAACTATGAGTTTCTTATCCCTGAACCCCTTCCTCTACTAGAGCCTCCTTGAGTACCTCTTCCTTTGGTATAACCCCCTCTTGGAGTAGTTTCATTACCATTCTCTGTCAATTTGGACTCTCCTTGGTTTCTTTATTCATTACCTATTCCTTGATAACCACTTCTATGACCCCCTTGAACTCTACCTCTACCTCTACCTCTGAGATTGGAGTCTCCCTTCTTTTTGTTCCTCTCTTCCACCTTTAGAGCTATTTGGTGGCACTTTTGAACATTTTTTGGAGTCCACAAACTTATCTCTTCTTGGTTGTTCCACTTTAGACCACCCACATATCTAGTTACCTTGATAGGCTTCTCTTCTTGGATCTTGGACCTTAGACATAACTTCTAAAATTCCTCTGTATAAGAGGCCACATCCAAGTCCTTTTTTTTCAGACCTTGTCTCTTCCTATGAAGTTGAATTTCATATTCCTCTAGTAGATAGTTCTCCTTTACCTTGGTCACCATGGCCTTCTAGTTATCAATAGGTTTTTTACCCATCCTAACCCTCTCATCTTGTAGATACTTACACCATGTCAATGCTGACCTTTTGAGCCTTGACTTTGCAACTTTTAGCTTTTGTGCCTCAGCGACACCTTCACATTTGAAATGGTTCTCCATCCCCTCAATCCACTCCATTACTGCTTCTATATCTATCTTTCCACTAAATAGTGGTACTACCTCTAATGCCTTTCCTCCTAGGGATTTTATATATTTCAAGAATGGTTCCTCATTCAAGAAAGGGACTGGTTTAGGGATGATATCTTCCTCAACAATATTTTTACATCTGTCACTGCTTTTAGATTCTTTTCCTTTATCTTTGGCATGAACTACTTCTTGTAGTTTGATTCTCATATCTTCTAGGGCTTCTTCAAGAAGTCTATTTTTCTTCTTTTTCTCACACTTCTCCTTAGCTATCTCTACATTAGTCACCATGTCGATCTCCCCTACTGATTTACCAATATTTAGAAAAATACACAAACTCCCAAATCTTTAAGTTGTTGTGATACCAATCTAATGTAATGCCAAGCCTTGCTCATAACCCTATCTTATTATAGGGTATCCTATAGGCCACTTGTCTAGCCTAATAGGGTTCTCAGCTAGCCCTACCCTTCCAAGGATTATTTTTCCCAATCCTTTCCCTATTCAACTTGTCAACACCAATCAAGAAATCAACTCAACTCACTACATGCTCCATAGAGGTCTTCTTGTACCTTCTATACTAATTGATCCAAAATTGATCAAAACCAAACACCAGTGGAGAAAGAGGCTTCTAGAAAGACAATTGAATCCAACTCAATGTCTAAGAACACAATTTGTAATGAAATACTAACCGAGTTCAAGTTCACACTCCAAACTCACCCAAAATAGGGCTGTTAGGAATAATAGTCCACAAGACAACTGAGAGGGGGGGTGAATTAGTAGTTATATAGATTATTAAAATTTATACTTTATAAACCAAATTTCTAAATGTAAATGATAATGTAGTAATAGAAAACACCATAACAAAATATTTTTTGTCGAGGAAACCCTATTAAAGGTATAACCCCGATGGGAATTAACACCCACAAATAATGTACTAAGAGTATAGCATCCCTGTTAAAACATATTAGCCTTGTTAGGAGCTTGTTACAACATTACAGTACATATCCCCTATTAGGAGACATATCCTGTTAGGAGTCAAAGTAAATAGTAGGCTCACTACCAAGGCACACTGCCCAAAGAAGGTTAATTCCACCCTCAAGGATTTACAATCCACACAAGTGTATAAAGAAAATACACAATTAGAGAACTGTTTGCCAGCAACTGTCTTTGCTTGATTAGTTCCAATGAAGTATCAATTCTGCTTGCATCCAGTAGTCAAAAAGATTCGCAGCTTTCACACATATCTTCCTTTCTCTTCTCTATCACACTTCTCCACAAGAATTTATCTTTCATACATACCCTTACACAATATCTTATTAGGTTGGCCAGTTAAGGTTTCCAAATACATAATTAATTAGGTCGGCCAATTAAGGCTTTCCATCATTCAAATAATTACATATCCCCTCGTGAAGATACACATGGTATCTTAGATAATTATACAACATTTAATTCATTACATATACTTTCAGATCTGCAATTCATGCTCACAATTAATTTCACACGCTACATATCTAAAGTTGACCAAGAAATAATTCTTCTCTAGAATACATGCCATAGATGACATCATCAGTCTTCAATCAAAAATCAAAATCAACCCATTACTCTAACATATGTCGGCTGTCCATTCGTAAGCTTGAAAGTTCTAAAATATCTCCTCTAGAAAGATATACCTTACACACAGAGACCTGCTTTGTCTAGAATCACAGTTGCAGTCCAGAAAACCAGTCTTCACCAAATGAAGTATAACATCCACATAATGTAACATAAAGTCAAGTGACCTTAGGAATAAGGTCAGAACACATCCTTCTACATAAATCCAACTTCAATCATTCTGAATCATCTGTATAGTGTCCATACACTCGTTCTAGTTAAGTAGCCAGTCTTGTTTCTCCATAAAAATATATGTTGACATCAGTGGCAAAAAATGAATATAGACAACATTATCAGTAACCAAAACTGATATCATCCAAAAATCTCCCCCTTTGGCATTGATGGCAACATATGGGAAAATCCATATGCATCGACCCAAAAGTACTCTCTCTCAATACAATCTTCTCAATATCCTCAACATAAATCTCCCCAAAATAGTAGGGATTTTCTCATAGATTCCTTCCCCCTTTGGCAGTTATGGAAAAGGGTGCCATAATTCACTTGTAGTCTTCTGTAAGATGTAGCTTTTTCAAATCTTCATGTCCAATCAACTAGGTGCAAGATCACCTAAATGTACTCCAGTATTTTTCTACGATCACTCCCCCTAAGGAGTAGATCCATACATCAAGTCTAGAGAATGATATAGCTCTGAGATCCACTGGAATGATGCACATCTACATCATTTAGTTTTCACTAGGATGGGCCATCACCCCAAGCATGCCTCTAAGATATTCAAAAGCATCTTTTGGAAAAGGTTTAGTAAATATATCTTCTATCTATTCCTTTGTGCTAATATACTCCAATTTAATCTCTCTATATGCTACCTTCTCTCTCAAGAAATGATACTTGATGGAAACATCTTTAGTCTTTGAATGCATTACAGGATTATTTGACATATTCACTATGCTAGTGTTATCACAATGGATAACCACTATTTCTTTGAAAATTATTCTGATATCCTTTAGCATTTGTATCATCCAAACCACTTGTGTACAATTTATTGCAGAAGCAACATACTCTGACTCAACAGTAGATTAAGCAATATAGTTTTGCTTCTTGCTCAACCAAGAAACCAACCTCTTTCCAAGGAAAAATGCTCCACCACTTGTGCTCTTCCTGTCATCTATATTACCTGCCAAATTAGCATCAGTAAAAGCCTGCAATGTAAAATCATCAGATTTTTCATACCCTAATCCATACTCTATTGTTCCTTTCAAATATCTGAAAAATTCTTTTCACAGCAGAAAAGTGTGTTTCTTTAGGATCTGCCTAATATCTAGCCACAATTCCAATTGCATTGGTAATATCTGGTCTAGTGTGTGTCAAATATTGTAGACCTCCAATCATTGATCTGTACTTAGTCTTCCCAACACTTTTAGTTAGTTTGTTCCCTATTACCATGGGTGTACCAACTGGTTTACAATCTTCCATTCCAAATTTTTTCAACATTTCCTTAAGGTACTTGGTCTGAGATATAAATATTCCATTCTTACTCTGATTAATTTGCAAACCAAGAAAAAATTTCATCTCACCAATCATTGACATCTCAAACTCATTCTCCATTTCTTTAGCAA
>MU225022.1:1683845-1711641 GCA_018584345.1 Thuja plicata | reverse complement strand
ATATATATATATATATATATATCCAAATTAAATACTTATGTAAGTTGGCTTCCATGATATACAATAATATTAGGCAATATAAACTAAGTCGGCCCAATACTGTTACTCGAGTCTAGTAATTCACTCGGGTAATATACTGGCACTCGGGCAATATCTTGTCACTCAAGAAACATAGTAAACTATGGAACTTGGACTACACTATGTACTCGGGTCATATTGATCACTCAGGTAATGTTGATTGTCACTTTCTCCTCGGTTGACACTACCACTGCTCAGGTTGTACTTGAAGCTGCTGGCTCAGTCAACTTTGTGATGACTAGGTATTTTGGCACTAATTGACAACATGTCTTTCCATAAGGTCATCATAGATAGGGCCATACCAAGTAGAGTTGTGACCCATGAGTAAGCATATCATTTCATAATTGAGATTATCACGTGTAGGTTTAGCCAGTTCTTCCACCAGGAACTTATATTATGCATTTTGAACTGGTTGTTGAAGTAATGAAGCCAAAGTATCCATTGCATCTGCTTCTCTATTCTCTGTTTTTTTGATTTATTTGAATTTGATCATTAAAAACACTTTTTTAAAATCGTCAGCCATTTTCTTGTAAGACATGAGCTTTTCACCCTTTGTTTGGTAATCATCATTAATTTGGTTGATTACTAACTGTGATTCTCCAAAGGCTTGTAATTTTTTTATTCTCCATTCTAAAGGTAATTTTATTCTAATGACTAATGCCTCATACTCAGCTATATTATTGGTGGAAGGATATAATAGATTATATGACTTGGGAATAATGTATCCTTGAGTTGTGAGAAATGTAATTCCTGTCCTCGAGCCATGTTGTGTTTAAGACCAATGAAAGTAGATCTTATAGGTTTGTGCTACCATTGTGAGAATATTTGCATCCAGAAATTCTATTTGCATTGGTTCATCACTTGACATGGGTTCTTTGGCCAACATGTTAGCTATCCCTTGCCCTTTGATTATCTTCTATCCATATATTGTATGTAAAATTCACTTAGAATCATCAACCACTTTCATATTCTTCCTGTTAGAGATAATTTACTAAGAAGATATTTCAAAGGATCAATCTTATCTGTGAGTTGTATTATATGTTCCAACATATAATGTCTTAACTTTTGAGAAACAAACACTACTGCTAAGAAATCTCTTTCAATAAAATTTTAGTGAAGTTCATACTTGACTAAGATTTTGTTGATATAATAAATAGCTCTCTCTTTCCCTTGCTCATCCAGTTGTGCCAACAATGCTCCCAATTAATTATTCGTTGTTGAAGTGTAAAGAAGTAATGATTTTCCTAGTATGAGAGCCATTAAAATTGGTTGGTTCATTAGATATTTCTTAAGAAATTCAACTCCTTTATTACATTGTGCATCCCACTTGAAACTAGTGTCCTTCACAAGTAGTTTTGTGCCAGAATGATACTTTTCTGCCAATTGTGCTATTAACCTTCTTATTGATTGTAGCCTTGCTTGTAGTGATCTCAATGGACTAATATTCCTTGGAGCACCCATTTCCAAAATGGCCTTCACTTTTGATAGGATTAGAAGACAAATATATTAACAATTAAATGCATATACAATCAATAAAACAAAGGAATAAAACACACACACACAAATAAGGCACAAATAATTTAACGCGGTTCACTGAATCTTGGGCTACATCCACCAAACAAAGAGTCCAATATTATTATCTATAAATTTCAATCGATTACAACTAGTGATCCCTTGCATCTCAATACTGTTGCAAATGCTACCATACTTCTTCACTCTAAATCCATAACCCTAACACCGTTTTTCTTATAGAAAAACCCTAACCCTAAAAATTGCTTGACAAGTTAACCTAGGGAAATGCTTGATGAGTTAACCCCAAAAATGATTGACAAGTTAACCTAAAAAATTTGAAACCTGAACCCCGTGAATCACATAAAGTGTACAATACTTTCCTGATCAGTCACTAGAAAGTGACAACTTTAGTTGAGTCTACTTCTATTCCTTTTTTTGAAACAATGTATCCAAGAAGCTTTCCTAATGTCACAAAAAATGTGCACATTTCTTTGGGTTTAGCCTAAACATGAAATTTTCAATCCTTTTATATATCATATCCAAGATGGGTAGATATTTTTCTCTTTTGTATGACTTAGGGTTAAACATACGGAGTTGTGTCACACTTGAGGACCATTTGGCTTGTTTTAGCCGGACCCGTTTCAGCTGAAACATGTCCAGTCATACATACATGGCATACACGCGGTGCCATGTGGTGTTGATGTGGCAGACATGTTTCAACCACAACAGGTCTGGCCGAAACACAGTTCGATCGAAACCCTTAAAATTATATATAGGCCAAAAAATCATTTGAGCGACTCATTTGCACTAAGCACCTTCCAAGAATTGCGGAGTGGAATAGGGGTACTTCGGCCGAAAATAGGTTAGTTTTTTTTTTTTTTTAATGTTTTAAAGTTTTGTTTAGTTAAATTAATGTAGTTGCACTATTATTTGATGTTTTTTGTTTTAATTTTTTTATTTTTAATTTTAGAAAATATACAATATTGTTTTATGTAGATTTAATGTTTTTTTTTCTCAATTAATATTATATGTTAGTTACTTAGTTAATTAATTTAGTTTTATTACAAATGTTTTGAAACAGTAGGAAAATATTAGAAAATAGTAAGAAAATATTACAAAATAGTAGGAATGTGTTACAAAATATTAGAAAAATGTTATTTAGTTAATTAAATTATTTTTATTACATATGTTTCAAACATTAGGAAAATATTATAATACATAAAACCAACATGAAACTGAAACATAAATCAACATAAACTCTAAAAAATTAACCCTAACATAAAAATGAAACATAAATCAACTTAAAAACTCTAACATTAACCCTAACATGAAACCTTAACCATATTGAACCCTAACATGAACCCTAAGAAAACCTTAGCAAAATGTTACAAAAAATTAGGAAAATGACCTATACAAGACATTAACCTATTATGTAACGTTCAAGTATTAAACATAACATTGTAGCCTAACATGTGGAAACCGTAATATGAAACCAACATCTTGAACCCTAACATGAAACTGAAACATGATTTTTAACATAAACTTTAACATGTGAATCCTAACACATGAAACCCTGACCATATTGATCCCTAACAGAAACCTAATGTGAAACTAAAACATAAATCAACATAAACCTTAATGTGCTAAATTGAATTTTTTTTTCGAACATACATGTATTCAAGTGTTTTTTTTAATATTTTAGAGTTGTTTCATATTTTAGAGTTGTTTTTATGTAAGTAACTAAGCTATTCAATTAACTAATCTATTCAATTTGTCATGTAAGTAATTTAAATTAATTTATAAGGGGGTGTCTTATGGGGATGTCTTAAGGGGAGGTATAAAAACATACACATTAACACATAAATCTATAACAACATACATAAAAGAAATATAATTTAATCTCATTGAACCATCAAAATACAAATAACTAATCTATTCAATTTGTCATGTAACTAATTTAAAATAATCTAAAAGGGGATGTCTTAAGGGGAGGTATCAAAGCATACACATTAACACATAAATATATAAGAACATACATATTTAAGCAATATCATAAATAAATTGAGCCATCAAAATACAATTAACTAATCTATTCAATTTGTCATGTAACTAATTTAAAATAATCTAAAAGGGGATGTCTTAAAGGGAGGTATCAAAGCATACACATTAACACATAAATATATAATAACACACATATTTAAGAAATATAATAAATGAATTGAACCATCAAAATACAATTAACTATTCTATCTCAAAATATACATTATAAAAGAATACACAATATACCAAGCATGGATAGTTCTATAGAGTTCAAATTGTAGAGTTCAATAACATATATCCAATATCCAATACATTAAGTAAGAGTTCAAACTGTAGAGTTCAGATATGAAAGTACAAGAGATACAAAAAGAATTTTATCCTAAAGCTCCTAATACATATAGTCTGGATCCTCTTTGTCTTTTATTATCTCCAAAAGTTTTTCATGTTCTTCAATAGGCAACCTCCACTTTTGATTGCCACGTCCTCTTTTTTGCAATGTCTCAAATTGCAACTTTGTTGCGATAACCAAGTGACTGTAATGTAGAACTTTTTTACCAGACATATATTCAATAAATTGAACACCATTTCTATCTATCTTTACTTGCTGATAATATTTTCCTTCAATAAAAACTGAACCAGTCGGATATGACTGTCCATCACCATCTACAATTTCTTCTGGAAATTTGTATTTTGCTTTCGTACATCTTAGTAGATAATAATATACACTTTCAGCATTGTCTAGATGCGCAACGAAAACAAAATATCACTTAGATACAAATGCAGATTAGATATTAAATTCAAATCAAAAGTACATTAAATTAAATTTAAATAAAAGATCATGTACATGTGCATGCACCTGTAACAACCAAATCATAAACACGCTCATAATCAGCTAAATATATAGGATCATGAATGTTTATGTCAATTTTGTCATCTTCATAAGGAGGCATTCTGATTAACTCCTTCATATCCCATTGTGAAACATATCCATTTGCAATATTCTGACATTGACTCATTGGATTGTCCTCAACGTAGTCAACACAGAAACATGATTTTTCTCTTACTTTAATAAATAGAGGTTTGTGTTGTCCGGTACTCATCAATTGATATAAACTTCTAATACCAACAATCCTTTGACAATTGTAAGGATTAGATCAGTCTATATCTGTTACAAATATGAAATGAAAGTTGTACATATTTAAATAAAAAATTATGATAACATAGATCAACACGAAATTAAATTTTAATTTAGATTTTTCCTACAAACTATAAATTACCTTTCACTTCCCAAAAATAACATTTGTTGTATTGGGTGTCCTGAATAGAAAAATGATTTTTACACCATTCAACAATTTTCTTTGAATTCTCTATCATTTTACCTATAAATTTATAAACTATCAGTTTAAAGTTCAAATACATCTAAGTTTAAATTATACTATTTGAAATATATATA
Organism: Thuja plicata; assembly: GCA_018584345.1. Classification (NCBI taxonomy): domain Eukaryota; kingdom Viridiplantae; phylum Streptophyta; class Pinopsida; order Cupressales; family Cupressaceae; genus Thuja; species Thuja plicata. The sequence goes on along the minus strand of MU225022.1, from coordinate 1,706,558 downwards.
TATATATATACACACACACCATTTGTGCCTGCAAGTTCATGTTGGTGAAGTGCACGCTTCACACATGCTCCTGCTCCATCGTGCTCTCCTTTTCCATGTCCACTTTCAAACAAGTTCCATAGAAACTTAACATTGCGTCTAGCATGTTGCATAGCTTGACAATTAAAGGCTTTTGCAGATTTAAAATGTCCTGCAAGATTAAGTTACATTACATATGCAAGATTATGATCACATAATAATTTAACAAGTAATCAATGAGAATTTGAAAATGAATTGAAGTGCATACACTTACCCGCACAACCATCAGACTAAATCTAGTGTTGTGAAGCTTTTATCCCACAATTCACAATATCTTCAAAATACATTGCAAAACAATGAGCCACATAGCTCCTATCATGAACCTTATCATCGCTGATATAGAAATGAACATCCTTGATGATAATGTGTTCATTTGAATTGGTACTTTCTACCTCATCCAAATCAAATTGTGCATGTCTATAGGTCACTTGCACAAATATTGCAACTTGGTCGGAATGATAATATTGAGTTTGAAGCTGTGATTAAGGAGAGAATGTATAGTTCTCAAAGAAATCAACAATTGAAAGAATACAACCAGGTGGAAAACAATTTTTTGAATCATAAAACTGTTTAGCTTGCTATCTTGCACCATGACAATGTTAGATATGTGGATAAATGATAGTATGGAACCTGGTCATAAAATCAAGGTAGGGCAATTCACTCTCCTTCAATACAATTTTTTTGGACTCATCTCCGCTCTTAGTTGGGTATGTCTCATATTCAAATCTCTTAAACAAAACTAGCATTGCAACATTAATATTCTCAATTTGCAATGGAAACTTATGTAAATCTCCACAATCACTGTAGGCACTCTTTATACATTTTGTAGACACTAAAATCTGTCCATTACCCTTATCCTAGCCTAATCAAATAGATATTTATTATTTATTTAATAACCCCTATCTTACCTTAAATTAAATAAATTTATATTTATTTAATTAAGAATATTCTTTATCCCTATCCCTGATTAAGTAAATTTATATTTATTTAGTCTTATCCTATTGAATTTTCCTAAAAGTTTAATTAATTCTTAAATTAGTTAAACTAACCTAGCTTATCCCTTTTTCTCCCACTTGGAATTAAATATTGTATTTAATTATATTTGAGCACATGGCTCCTAACTTTAACCCTCACCTAACCTCACTTCCCTAACCTAACCCATCTTTCTACCCCACTTGCCACTAATTAATCCTAATCTTCCACCTAATCACTCCCTAATCATTTGCACAATCATAATCAAAGGGTTAGCAAACCCAAGTCACATGTGACTCTTACACACCACTTACACATTTCTTACAAAGCCTTACACATCTTACACACACTTACACATTTGTCCCCCTTCACATGTGAACTCAACCTTGAGCCATCACTTTCTCAAGTTTCTCACACGTGTGAGAAACTTTGGTCTTCTCACCCTCTTACACCCTCTTACACCTTCTTACACCCTGTCATTGACCCATCACTTTCAAAGGTTTCTCACACATGTGTGATCATCTTTCCCCCTTTGAAAGGTCAAAACCCTAATCCACTTGGCCTACACCTGGCCTCCACCTCATGGCCACATCATTGATCCTGAAGAATCTTAGCCCTCCATCCAACATTGAATCTTAAATGCCCATTTTTCTCAAAAATCTATAAAGAAGAGCCCTCTCCTCTCCTTGAACAAGCTTTTTCATCACATTGTTATGCTGCAGGATTGTGAGAAACCACATTCCAATCTATAACAAATTAACTCTCTTCATCTTCTTTGGAGGTTTACATATTATTGAGTAGTTTAGTCTTGTGTATCATTTACATTCAATTATATGCATGTTTAGCTTCCATGTTTTGAGGTATGCATAGATCATGTTAGGATGAACTTAGTTATTTAAGTTTGTTCTTTTATTACATTTTTATGCTATACACATTGTACTTTGAACTCATCTGAATCTTTTGATTTCTCACATAATATAGAGTTCACAAATTGTGTTGTACTTGCAGGGATGAGCATATCTAAATTAAGTACTGCCATAACCTTTTTATATGATTGCAAATATAGATGAAAATCAACATGATTTCGGCAACAACAAGTTTCACGTACCTTATTTATGCGTACAAAGAAAGGGCACAACCTCTCAAACATTCTTTGACATATTTTCACATCTGAAAATTCTTGTTTGAATGCTTCAAACAATTTGTTTTGTGAACTGTATCTATAAAATGTTTTGGATGTGCAATTTTCATACCGGTCTCTTCATCTTTCATATGTATAGTATCCCTTCTATTAGAAGAAACATGAGAGCGATTGGTCCAATATTCAATGACCTGTCTTTTTACATCTTCAGAAATTTTGTCTTTTCGAGGAAGTCTACAAATATTAACCCAATTCTTTTGAATATTTTCATCTAACATATTTCTCTTCCTGATATATCTTTGAACAATTCTTCTAGATACATTCAATAAATCAGAAATGGCATGTACTTGTTTTCTCTGTGTCAACCTCCTACTAGATAAAGTAGTCATCAATGCTCTACGTGCAACACTTAAATCAACTCCTCGACTTGAGTTGTTAATATCGTTCAATGCATCCTGCAAATTTTCAACTATTGTTCAATTTACATTGTCTCATGATTTTTTCCTGTTATCAATGCCTAACAACTCCAAAACAGGAGTCATTTCTTTTTTCCTGAATAACCTAGCAAATAATTGTGCTTTTCCAATCGAACTTTTACTTTGAAAATATTCATCCCAAATATTTTTGCATTGTTTTTTTTATTGTTCTTTCAGGTACCAATTTGTCAGATAAAAATTGACTAAAAAATGAATCGTCATCCATCTCCATCAAATTGCCCATGTCAAAAGATATATTTTCATCAATTAGTTCCCCTACTTGAATTGGATCTTCTTGGACGTCAACAAGTTCATCTTCATTACGTTTTGTATGACCTTTCATTTTGTCATCCATTATTTGATCATATTTGCTTGTTCTGTTTCTTTTATTCCCCATTGCACAATTTGTTCAACTTGAGAGCTTCGATTCACCTGCATACACAAAACCATATACAATTGATAAAAAATTCAAAAATAATATTGATAATTTCATAATTTAATATTGAACAATGCTTTAATTAAAAACACAAATAAATCTCAAAAAACTATAAAAAATATCTTGCAAATAATACAAACCTCCTTGATAATTTTCATTCTTAGTTACCCTTTAACACCCAAAAATACACTTATAAAATAATTTAAAAAATTATTTTATTAAAAAAAACCTTTTTTAAGTCAGAATAATTGATTTTTGTTTTTAAATTTAAAAAAAAAAACTTTTATATATATCAACTTTGAGGGTCGTAGTCATCCACATGACCATGTTTGGTTGGCCTATATTTTGGCCAGACCTAGTTCGATCGGACCCGTTTCGGCCGAAACTACTTATGTGGCATTCCATGTGGCAGTTAAATAACCAAAAAAAGGAAAACTTAAAACATGTCATTTCTGGGGCTTATTTGTCCATCAAAACTGAATTGTTCTTAAAATCTAAAAATACCCTTTTGTAGACCTCAGAGTCTAGATTATGGTCATATAATTTTTATAGTATTTTGATTAAATATAATATATTATAAATTAAAAAAACTGTAAGTAGGTATTTTAACATTGAACAACATGCTCGTTCGAAAAAAGATAAAAAATAGCAAATCATGTCAGAAAATTTTAAAACTTATATTTAACACTAGAGGGGAGAGTCTTCTTCAAGAATATATAATTTTTTTTGTATTTGGTATAGATTTTCTAGGGCAAATTAGGTGGGAGACAAACTGTTAATTTCAAGTAACGCCAACTTTGAATAGTTATAACAGACAAAATGTATACCGAAAACCAATCTTTCTTTTTTTCTGCATATCTGTATATGTCATCTAAAAGATATTATGAAATCAGAGGAAAAAAAGATAATTTACATATATTTTGTTGGTGGGGACTAGACCCTCGATTTTCAGCATTTTTCAACAATTAAAAAATGGACTTCAAAAATTAAAAAACTATGTCAATTCTTATTCAAATTTTTTAAAAAAAAATTATAGGCATAAAATAAATCCAATTTTACACATTTCATTAGTTTACATCATTTTCAAATTCTAAACACAAGTACCACTTTTATGTCGTTAAAGTTTAACTACTTTGCATGTCGTGGTCCTCTTCCTTTGTAAAAGTGTGACACAGGTTTGTACTTTTACCCTTAGCCAAAATATCATCTTTGTAATCCTCCATGAATGTGTGAATCATATCATGGAAAATAGTGGTCATTTCCCTTTGATAAGAGGCTCAGACATTTTTCATACTAAAGGGCACGATGTTCTAATAGAAAGTACCCGATGGACATGTGGAGGTTATTTTGACTTGATTTTCAGTTGCAGTATTTATTTGGTTATATCCAAAACACTCATCCATGAGTGAGAACATTGAATGTTGAGATATTAAATTGACTATCGTATCAATGCTTGGAAGTGGAAATTCATCTTTGGGACAAGATTTATTTGCATCTCTGAAATCTACGAATACCCTAATACTCTTATCTTGTTTTGAAATATGCACAATGTTTAAAATCCATTCGGCATAATCAATGGACTGAATGAAACAGGTATCCAATAGCGTCTTCAACTTTGCTTTGACTAGAAATGCCACATGAGGGTGCATTTTCCTTAGTTTTTGTTTCTCTTCTTAACTCCTAGAGCTATATTGAGATGATGCATGATTAAATTTTGATCTATCCCAAGCATATCATCATAAGACCATGCAAATTGTATTTGTCTCTATTTGAAAAACTCTATAAATTGATGTCTTTCTTTCTCTAATAGGGATGCTGCTAAATTTATGATGTTGGGTGACTCTTGTGTTCCAATATTTAGCTTCTCTATTGGTCCAATAAAGATTGAAGACATTTCTTCATAACACTCTAGAAGTATATCAAGTTTCTCATCCTCAAGTGCCCCAATGAGGTTTTCATTTTTGGATACATCTTTTTTTTACTTTTTCATGACCTAGCACTACCACATGGTGGTTTTCACCACTAGCTAGTTGTTTTATTTCTTCTTTTTTTTTACTAAGAAAATTGATATTCTCCCAAGTTTATGCATCTTGATAGTGCTTATTGGTGTAATTTGGCTCAACCATGTTAAGGTAAAGGGCTATAGAATAGTTATTAGGAAAAGTTTCTATTTCAACAGATTTAGTTTGTTCCCAGTCAATGAGCTCAGGATATACTTGCAGTAAAGCATTGTTTCCTTGACTTAGATCAACTGGTGTTAAGGTTTTGACAATGTTATAGTCTTTGTTGTAGATTGCATCATCAAGGTCAATAATATGTCATTCCTCAAGGTGATCTATAGAACTTATATCTATTTTATCCTCACTAGAATCCTCTGGGATAAATTGTGATCAATCCTCAAAATGATTAAACCCTTTAAAGGTTTGATTCCCTAAGAATGTGGGTATTTGAATATAAACCTAACTTTTCATCCTTTTAGTTCTTGATCTTTGAACATAATAGATAGTGGATGCATACGATTGAATTACATTCACATATTTATCTATACATGGTTCTTCTTCAAATCCATGGGATTCATATTCCCACTTGGTGGAGTCTTCGTCATCATAATCATGGAATTTATGAATCCTTTGATACAAATTTTGTGTAGCCTCTTCTTTGGTATAACCAATTCTATATTTTTGTTAGGTTTTTCTAAAAGTAGGTACAATTTGCTCTATGATTCCTTCTTTCCTCTTTCCTATGGGTCAATTTACTTGGTATTCCATTTTTTGCATGATGTTGAATTTCTTCCCATATTTATGTGTTGGAATTTAAATGTTTTGAACTCTTTCATTAGATTAAGATTCTTCTTTGTATAACCATTTCAAAATTTAATTATCCTTTTCTATGTCTAATGAAGTACTTGCTCTCACAAAGTTGTCATTATATATTTGAGGAGGTTGTGACTCTTTCACTTATGATGTAGAAGGTTTTTCAAAAAACCTAAGAGAGATAAGCATCCTTGCCACCAATAGAGATCATTTAATTGCAACTTTATCTCAAAGTCTTTCATTAGGCCATCCATGTTTGAGAAATGTGATCCATTATCCTCTTTTTTCTATCATTTGTCTAGTTTTGATGATTTTGATTATTTTTCTTTCCTTTTGGATCGTGAAGTTAATATAGAAATACTAGATGAACTAGAATCTTCCTTTTATTTTCCTTTTGGAGACACCTCTAAAACAAGGCTCTTTTATTTTGTTTCTTTATTTGGAACCTCTAATGTGTGGAATCAACAAGTCAGTGACCGGTTTGATGTTATTACAATATTGGAAGGGATTCATATCACCACTAATAGTTATCTCCTACCCAATATAAAGAAACTTCAAACATTGATGATACGTTGAGGGTACTACTTTCATCTCATGTACCCAAGGCCTTCCCAACAATATGTTGTAGGACAATTTTAGATTTATAACTCGACACACTATTTCTTTTTGAATGGATCCCAATCTAATCAGTAGGAGAACAAGACCTTTAAATGACATTTCTTCATCATCATATTCCTTAATGATGATCTTCCTCTTGGCATCCAATACATTTTATGAGTATCCTAGAGCTTGAACTAAATTTAAAGTGCAAATGTTTAAACCATCCCCTCCATCTATTAAGACTCTTATGACCCTATGCTTTTGAATAAGGATTTTGATATGCAAGGGGATATTGTGTAGATGGTTTAATGATATATCATCATCTTTGAAAAAGATAAAAAGTGAGGTGTCATAAGATAACCACTCGTAGCTTCGAATTGCGATACATCCAAGTTGTTAGGAACATTCATGTCTACAAGGGTCTTTTCTAATATGTCCTTGTGAGATGCTAATATTTTTAAGATCTCCAATATTGAGATTCATGCTGGAGGCTTTTGAATTTGATAAACCAAGTTGTATTATCTTGAAGTAGACGGGACATCATTTGCGATTATCTTTTTAGGTGTACATTTTAATGTCACTTTCTCTTGTCCTCTAGTAACCACATTAGCGAGTTCATATTGATTATCCTTGATAACTATAACATTGATAGTATTGTCAAAACCCAAAAAAGTGTTGATAGTGATATCATAGGAATTAGCAAAGTTTAAATTTCCTTTATTGTCATTGATTTTTGTTTATTTTGATGTCTCTCCTTCTTCATAGTTGGGAAATGGATATTTAGAGGTTGTGTGTCCATAGTTTTTTTTGGGTTAATCTATGTCAATGATGACATTGTCAATTAGATCTTGGACCACTTTTTTTAACCTCATGCAATCATTATCCATGTGACCCTTGTTTCTATGATACTCATAATGATGTGAGTCATCCACCATGAAGGATTGACTTGGGGATCAAAGCCACTTGATTCAGGGAGTGTGATGATTTTCTTCACTAAGAGAGTCTTCAAAGTTGACTCAAGAGGTTCTCCCAATGGTGTGAACTTCATTTTTTTAGAATTAAGCCATCATACACAAATAAGAGGCGAGTGAATCATTTGTATCACAAAAATTTGAAACTTTAACCAAATTATAAAATTAATCTCAGATCTAAATGATAAATATGAATGCAAGAACATAACACATAAATCAATACATAACACCAATATATTTGACATGGAAACTCGGTTAAGGGAAAAAAAATGGTGGGGATAAAACCCACAAGATGAATGTGTTCTATCAAAAGAAATATACCCTTTTAGGAGTATTAAAAAGGGGAATGCACATGCATTTAGACACATTTCCTAGAGCTTACTGCTCAAAATATAACAAGGGATTCAACCCAAAGAAAGGCTCACTATCTTACAATAATCTCTAATTACAATTCACAATGGATAATAGTCCATAACTCATGAACTGACAAACAACATCTCTGATATGTCAATACAATTCTATTGAAACACATCAAATATTTTCCTCAAATTGAAGATTCCATCCATATCTCTTCTCTCATACCACTCGCACATCTCATGTACCTCTCTTATACACATTCACAATCACAAATGATTACATATTTATGTACATTACATCAACTTTATCTCAACTAGGTGAGCCAAGGACTTAATTACAAAATAATAAATTATTACAGCTCAATACAAAATGTGATCCACTGAATGTTAGCTAAGACATAGAACTGGTCAACAAAAACATCCTTTTACATGTGCCAGATCCATAAATCACACCACGATCCTTTGCAACACATTAACCCACCATATCAGCCAAGAACAATAAGAAATACAACACTCCAAATGAAAAATTATCAATTTTGATAACATAATCAATGTGATCTAACAACATGAATAGGACATAATCTAGAAACATCAATAAAAAAACATGAAATATCATGACATCAACAAGAATGATTCTATTTTAGAATTCTTACTCATATAGGAATTATTCATCAGAAACACTAAACACCAACCTCTACCATAAAAGAAAAATAGCTTGCCACGGTCCAAATCAAAAACCAATCAAGCTAAGGACACACATCAATGTCCTAAACTTATCACGAGGTTAGAAACCTAGAATGTTGCATAACCAATCCACACCAATCCAAGAATTGAAACACTGTCTCTTCTTTAACAACAAAATACCAATCATTAATAAATTCTTCATAGCTCACTCAAGTCATTATGTGAACCTTTGCAAGATGACGTAGATCAACTAAAGATGTCAATGAAATGATCTGTACCTTCACAACATCTGATATTCAGCATAGTATCCATTCCAAAGTAATCTTCAATATAGTATATATTTTTATATGTTGGTTAGGAGATTGGTCTATGGAGTGATGATCTGAGGGTGAGTGAATATGATAAACAAGGGCTTAGGAAATTAGTCCAACTATGGACCCATCTATAGGAAAATAGATTATCTTGGTCCAACTATGCAATTTTTTAAAGAAAACTTTGTTAATTCATTGATTAAGTATCTTGGCCACTCATATGATCATACCTTAACTCGAGAGATCAAAAGGTTCTTAAGGATAAAAGCCTATGACGACAAGGGGATTGTAGACAATAATTGGCGATATTGGTACTCACATACGAACTTCAAAAATATAAGGGTGTTTAGATTTAAGGGAACCCCTTATGTCTTACCCAAGACATTACCTAATAGACCTAGAAATCATTACACAGTAGGAGGAATCCAACACCATGCACCTCAGTTCCTAAGGAAAGTAGTCTCTTGTGCTAGGATCTCTATGGTTTGGAGGTTTTTTTTATCTTAAAGAAAAATGGTTATGACCTTGTAGATGAAAAATTATCCCATTATAATATGTCTACAAATGAAGTAAAAAATCAAAAGTAGAAGAAAAATTATGCACTTTTAAAAAATGGCACATAAAAAGGAATCTTTATGAGCCTGAATGAAGCATTTAAAGTTACAAAAGTAGGGATTACTTAGCTATAGCTATGAAAATCTAAATTTTCAAATAAATTCTACCACAAATTTAAAATCAATATTCTAGAAAATGATTTGTGATGACCAAGTTATGAGCATTTAATGTTTTCATTCAAATTTGAAAATGCAAACTTTGAGGGGGCACAAAAAATAAATATCCCACACTCATTTATAAGGAATTTTTTCTCTTTACAAATAGAAATAAACATCATTAGTAATGAAGTATCATGAAGGACTTTGAAAGAGTAGCACTCAATACATGTTTTGGAATGATTTGTTGACTCGTGTGGTACATACTTTACTAGTCTATGTCCAACTAGAAGGTGACACATGGATGATAAGGTAGTTATGGATGTGAAGGGTGTCGTTCAACCAAAGAGTGACACATGGTAGGTGACATGATAATATTTGTGCAACATATCCTTCAACTAAAATATGACACGTGGTAGGTAAGCTAGTACTAACTATGTTGGTGATCTACTAATGTGACATGTTGCTTATGTGGTACGTGCTAGAATTTTGTTCTCTACTAAAGTGGAACCTATGAATGATGTGGCATTAACGAAGTTGTTGAGGAGGATATTGATGTGTCAATAGATGAGGTAGTGTTGACATACTAATATGGTAGAGAAATTGTAATGATTAAACTACATTGACCAAGTGGAAAATGTGGCAGTCTGATGATAGTGTGATGGAGAAATTAGAGGGTTCCATGTGTAACTTTCATAGGTTAGGGCCCTATTGTACCTTCCTATATATGTACTATCTATGTAGGCATATGCAGGTACTGTGTAGGTAATACCTTCCCAAATATTTTGTCTTTCTCTTATAAAAAGTTCACCAAAACAACTATGTACTAAATATGATTTTTTTTTCCTTTTTGATAAAAGTGCTAAGAATACTTGAATTTTTTTTTCAAAATCATACTAGAAAATAATTATGATTTTTGTACATGTGAGGATAGGCAAAACACAATTTGATCCCTTAAGTTAACTAATTGTCAAGAAATTTTAGGGTATTAGGACCTTCTAAGCATAATGGAAAGGTCAATTTTCACCGAAAGTCATCATTGTAGGTACCTCACAAATATAGAAATCACCTCCAAACTTCAAATTATTGTAGATTCAACCTCCAAGATTTTATTTGAACAAAACATAAGATAATTTTGACTAAAAACATCCATCTATATTTGATGGTGGCCTCATATTTAGCCTATCAAGATTTGATTTTGATGTGGAATATAAATCCATGAAATAAAAAAAAAAACCCAAATTTCTTAATAAATCTCTCAAAAGGATATCCAATGGAACTCAAGAAGCTCTTATATAATGTATAATTTGGATATGGAGACAACCATCTAAGATCTAGAGGCCTAATAGAAATAAAAATAAAAAGAGAGAATAAATATTAAAAGAATAAACAATATTCATATCAATATAATCCAATAGAATAGATCAATTGGATATAATATTACAAAGGATAGCCCTTTCTTAAATAGACCAAGGTGATACATAGGAAGACATAATATTATGACAAGTTTCATAATATTATGCAATTATAATCAAGAGACAACTTATCACCCACCTAAGATTTAAAAGTGAAAGTGTCATGTTCCCATTAAAGGTGGATCACCCTCCAAAGTTCAATAGAATATGTGCAACATGTCCAGTAAAGATAGAAGATGATAAGGTAATAACTGCACTAAAGGTGGAGTCACCACATAATGTGGAATGTGATAAAATCATAACATCACCTAAAGTGAAAATGCTCCTAAAAGCTCATATGTGGTGCCTAATTAAACTTAAGTAATATGTGTGTCTACATGGGAGAATAACTTACTAGGTTCAATAATTAAATAAACCAATAGTTTCAAATGTTTATTGATGTAAGTAGTTGTCATTATAATTAGTATCGACCTCGAAGTTGGTTGGCCTTTTTATGGTATGATATGCCTCACATGCTTCAACTTATTTCATAATCATGGATGGCAACCAAATTACTATTTTTAAGCATGATGGTATGCTTTTGTTTCATCAAAAAAAGGACAATTGATATATGTTTTTATATGATTATTCTATTATATTCTATGCTAATATGCTTTGAATATTGCACTATGGAATTATGTATTAACCTCTCACAAAGCTTTTGGGAGTGCAAAAATATGGCTAAATATGAAAATAATAAGTTGAGTTTGGCATTTCATATTCCTTGTTATCATCTTGAATCTACCATTAAGTTGATTGTTGGTTATTCTTCTAGATTTTGATATAGTTTAAATTTTTTTAGAAAAATACATTTAGCATGTAGTTCTTCCTTCAAATGCCCTTGAATTAGCTTTAGATAATTATCATATCAATACAGGTGATTTTTTCATTGGTAGTTCAATGAGTTTTATTAATTTTTTTTCTTATAGATTTTTTGATGATTTGTTATATGCTATAGGGTTGGTATAATTTATGAAAAATATGATCATATTCTACATAAATTTGAGAATTTGCTAGAGAATGTTAATTATGGCATCCCTATGATCTCTCTAAATTGCTTTGTAAGGTCACATGCTTTGTTTGGCAATTTGGAACATGATGATAAGGAGCTTCTATTGGTTGATCATATTCATCATATTTCTCCTATGGATGAGGATCGCTATTTGCAAAATGATTATGCCAATAATTCTTCTTCTAGTATTGTACCTCTAGAGGTTGGCACAAGTAACTGGGATGCTCACTTTGACATTTAATATTTTATATTGTGTCATATATCAATGTACTTGGATTTGGTTCATATACATTGCTTGGTTATATTTGGTATAAACCCCATTTTCTACTAGAATTATCTCTCTTGAGATGATTAGGGATTTTCATTTGCAAACTATTGCCCTCCTAGAAAATTTTGTTCTTTTTACAAGTTGGGTTTTTAACACTATGAAAAAAAAAATATTTTAATATAATAAACATTTAGTTAATTTAGTCAATTTTGTTTAAATAAAGCCTAGTTTTTCCACAAAAATATAAACAAAATTAAACAATTCAAAAGGTTGTAGAAATTTTTTATTTTCTTTCACACTATTTTAAAATTATTTACCAATCCATAAGGTCAACAAAACTTGTCTCAAAATAGAAACAAATAAATCAATTCACAGGAGAAAATAATTCATTTTTGCAAAAAAATGTCTAAATATGAAAAGTCATATATGGTGATTTGTTAAAAATATATCGTAAATATTTAGTTTCTAGCTACAAGAAAAACTATATGGAATACGTCTTGTTGTCCCCAATAGTAAAAACAAAAAAAAAACCAATTAGAATGACTCTAGAAATATAGTTTTTTGTGAAATCATTAGGAAAGGATAATGTCAACACACCTTGTTCTCTGTGTGCTTTGCTAGTTGTCAGCACTCCTCGTGCTCATTTTTTCTGTTCGGGTCAGACCCCAGTTTTGGCTTCTTTCTAAAATAAAAAAACACACCTTGTTCTCTCAAAAAGAGAAAACAAAATAATTCAATTCTAGGGACTATACAAAGAATTTATTTTGTGCCAAATGGTTTTTGTAAAAATTCATACATTGCTATTTGTAAAAAAATAAATACAACTTGCAAACCTTGTTGTCTGGAAAAGAAAAGGGGAAAACAACCTATTTATATCATAGCCACCTAAGAGAAGAACAGGCAAGTAAGACCTCCAAACCTCATTGTCTCAAAAAGTATAATAAAGTTATAAGACCAGTTATAAGAACACGTTTTGTTGTCTAGAAAAGAAAAAAGAAAAACAACCAATTTATACTGTAGCTAGGTATGAAATCAACAAATCTTGTTGTCCAAAAAGTCATACACAATCAACCACTTTAAAAGACTCTAGAAAACTCGTGTCACATTATTTTAGAATTAGTTACTAATAGATAGATCAACAAACTTTATTACCTCAAAAAGGTAAAAAGGAAAAAAAAATTAATCATGAGACTTTACAAGAAATTTATTTTATCCAAGATTACTTTTATGAAAAATCACATATTAGTAATTAGTAATTGTAAAAAATAATTACAAAAGATAATAAAAAGTAAAATTAACTAATTAAAAAGACTGAAAATATACCTTTTATTATGAATGGCTTGAATTTTAAATGTATGTGAATATTAGAATGAAGTGAAATCTCTTAGTAATTTAAAAAAAAAATCAATGATAAAATTATCTTTAAAATCTAATTAAATACAATTTAAAATTTTCCAAAAAATGTACTCTAAAAATAATAGAGATAATGACTATGCTACAGTTTATTTACACAAATTTCAACCTAAACTACAAACAAAACCTCGTTCTCACAATTTATCGAAAGTGACCATGCTTTGACTTCAGTACGTTCTTGTGAAAGATTATCATAAAAACCCTTAATTCCGAGGAGATTGGATGCCTTTACGATAGCTCTCGAATTCAGTGGTCAAATTTGTCAAGTGGGTTCTAAAATTTTATGCTGTCAAACTTATCCTCCCGAAGCCGGTCAAACTTGTTGGAATTTTACACAACCACTGGTACAACCAGATCTGCGTTTGCTCTCTCACTATAAATTTGGCATAGGCAAGAAGCAGTTTACAGCTTGTGTTTACCAATTCATTGTGGAAGGAATTGGGAGTCAGAAGAATAAGCATCAAGGAAGTTGGGCACATTTGCTGGGTGAGAATGGCTTCTAAGAGGATTTGGACTGATATGTTCAAAGTACATCATGACAATGCAGCCTTCAGCCAAGGTTAGGCATCTACACTTTTGCTTTCTTATTCTTATTTTGAAGCATGCAATGAAAAGTTTCAATTGGTACTCAGATTTATATTGATTTGTTAGATTCATTCACATGGATTCATAATAGTTATTTTTAGAGATTACTGAAAATTTGTGAAAATTTGATTTGTTAGACTCATTCTCATGGAATTAGTAATAGGATTTGAGATTAATGTTAAGAGATTTTTACATTCAATCAATTAAAGTGTAATGTTGTTTCTGGTTTTGATTGTGTGCAAGTTTTTCGTGATCTATCATCAGGATGAGAAATTTTTTTGCTCCGATAGATCAAGAATGTGACTAGACAATGTTGATGTAAAAACTTGCACACAATCAAAGCCAGAAACAATGTTACACTTTAGATTTGAGAATCTTGAAATTTGATTTGTTAGATTCATTTACAAAGAATTAGTAATAGGCATCTGTAGGGTTTAAATTGTGATTTTTTTTTCTTCAATATGTTAAGGTTGAAATCATTCAATTATATATTTATTAGGTTGTCAAATCTTGATTTCTGAGAATGTGTATCTTGTATTTGGATTTACTAGTAAATCATTTCGTTATAGATTTATTAGATTGTCAGATCTTTGGTTTGGATGTGTTTGACTTCCCCTATTCTGAAGTCAAGTCCCCTATTCTGAAGTCAAGTCCAATATTCTCAAGTGAGGCTTGATTTAATGGTCAAAGATAAATTTTGAATAATAATTTTTTACTAGATGATGGATTAGATAGTATGGTCCAAAACATTCACGAAGAAAAATTTCTCACACAATTTGATTTAGAAATTGGTAAGTTAGGATAATTATTCATCATTTATTAATAGAGATAAGGTATAGAATTGAGTGCGATATTTAATTATTCTAGAATGTGGTTTTCAATTGTTATAGAGTGATACAAAAAACCAAATAGTTCAGCAGGTTTTACAAGGACCTGCAACCTGCGAACAGAACAGAAAAAGTCCCAAAGATACAACAGAAGAGTTATAGAGTTATGTATATAGAGTTATAGAGTTATGTATATTTGGTATTCTAAGCCAGACTTGATTTAATGATTATTGATTCAAAACACATAAGTTAACTATTCATCACTTTTTAATAGAGATAAGGTATTAAAATTTTATTAACAATTTAATTTTTATAGAGTGTGATATTTAAGTAGAGTAGTAGAGATCTACCTAGTAAGTAGTTAAAATTTGCATCTATTATATATTAACTTTTAGTATTTGGTATTATAAGATCTATGGGTAAGTAGAATGTAAATCTTGTATTTTGAAATCTTGTTTGATTTAATAGTTGAAGGTAAATTTTGAAAAATTAAAATATGACTCATTTATTGTGTAGATGATGGATTGGGTATTCTACTAAAAAAAATATTAAAGAAAATTGCGAACACACAATTTGAGTTACAAATTGGTAAGCTAAGATAACTATTCATCATTTTATAAAAATCAAAAAACAATATTCAATAAAATATCTTGATATTCAATATTTTGTTTCATCACTAACAATATTGTATAAATTCTCTAGACGACTGAACAAATTAGGAATAAAGGTCTTTATTTCCAAACTCAAAAAAGATGCAAAGTTGAATAAGGTTAAGTGATCTGCACCACTAGGTCAACTTAGGTTGAACCCTAACCCTAAGAAACTCTATAGTTAAACATACATAAGTTGGAGTAAAACTCAGATGAATGACCTCCCAATCATCTGTCAACATCTCTTACATAGAATGAATGCTTATAAGTGTACAATATAGCCAGCAAATTTACTAGATAAAATACGGGTTCAAATGAAATTTAGGGTTTTTAGTTTGTTGCAGTTAGACCGAGTTTTGTCAAGTTTTTAAACGGATCCGATCTAAGCCCTTTCTATGTTTTCCCTGTCCCAGGGGAATTGGAACAGAACGAGCCCAGGAACACGCAAACCAAAGCGAGATGGAGCCCTAAAAAAGAACAGATCGAAATTTTAGAGTCCATCTTTAATTCTGGGACAGAAAATCCGAGCAGACCAGAAATAGAAAGGATCAGAAACCGCCTACTGGATTTCGGAGAAGTGGCCGACGCTAATGTCTTCTACTGGTTTCAAAACAGAAAGTCCAGAAACAGGAAAAGACAGCGCCGTATTAATGCTGCTAAACAAAATGCAGATGGCTCTTCATCATCTATTCTAACCTGTACACCCAATCCAATTCATACAAGAACAGCCAATCCCATTCATATCACTACAGCCAATCCCATTCATACACCCAATTCCATTCATGCCAGTACATGCAATCCAACTCATATCAGTTCAGCCAATCCCATTCATACACCCAATTCCATTCATATCAGTACAACCAATCCCATTCATACCAGTACACCCAATTCCATTCATACCATTACAGCCAATTCTATTCAGGCAAGTACACAGAATCCGATTCAAACCATGGAAAACCCAAGTTTTCCCACAATGCCAGCTTCTGTTTCATCATTTCCCACAATGCCAGCTTCTGTTCCATCATTTTCCAATCAGCAAACCCAGCAAACTCAACAAGTTTTCGCAGATCCACTCATAAGCCTCCAACAAGATGCAATGTTCGGAGGAGTTGCAACATACCCATATAACTATAATTCTGCAATACCATCTTTTCCTCAAGATTATTCCTCATTTCTACTTTCTGAAAATATATCGTACCCATTAAATTATTATCAGCGCCATGAAGCTGTTGTGCCTTCTGCCCTAACTGACACTCGTCCAGGTCAGTATTAATGCATACTTATGTTCTTTAGCTCCATAGTTTTAGAAACATATTACAAACCCAATAGAAACTGGATTTTCTCCTGTGATAACACTTACGAATTTTGATTTTTCTATGTGTTTACATTTGGGTATTTGCAGATACAAGATTGAGATCAGGGAATGAAGAATTGATAACTGTCATAGTGGATGGTATGAAATACACAGCACCGAGGGGGCCTATAAATGCTACGGCCGTCTTTGGTCAAGATAAGTTACTGGTGGATATTGTTGGCGAGCCTGTTCCCACAGATGATCGTGGATTTACTTTGCATGGCTTGCAAAATGGGGGTGTCTATTATTTGCTAGACTTTGTTCATCATTCCAAAGCCAATTTTTGAATTGCTTGAGAAATTATTGAGGAAAAGGGCAGGCTTTTTTATTCTTACTAATATATTTATAGAAAAAAATCCCAACTCCCTTGGTGTTTAGAGAATATATGTGCAAGATAAGTTAATGAATGTGAAAGTAAATTTCTTGTTTCATTTCTTAAATTAATTATATAAATATTATTTATTTATTTAATTATTTTCTAAAATTTTCAAATATAATAAATTTTGTTTATATGCACGTTAATTTTGAATAGAAGAGTAATAAAATTATACATTGTACATATTTTTCTCATGATAAAATAGTAATAATCTTTTATATACTTTATTCATAATTGATATTTTTTTTTACATCTCTAAAAATACTTCAATTATTACAAAATAAATCTATTCATGAATTTATTGGAATCTTAATTATACTTCATATACCTTCCTTGTGATGCTTTGTTCTTTGGTTATTTAAAAGAAAAAGGTACCAATGGAACCTATGTTTTAGTAGTCTAAATGATTTTTCTAAACTTATAAAAAATATATATCTTAAATATTCAAGCTACCCTACGTCTTTCATCATCTGCATAATAATTTTCTATTATAAAATACTAGGTATATTCATGAACCTGGAGAGACAGGTCACCAAAAGAATCTATACATGATCTAGTGTTGGTAAGGTAATAGAGACATGGTGAATAATAGAATTGATACTTATTCATTCAAAGTTATGAAATCCAATAAAAAAAAAATTCTACATTTGACCATTGTAATCTTCCTTTAATTCTCTATCCTTAATCTATTGATTCTAAATGATTAGGAGCAAACTACAAATACATATTCTCTCATGCCCTCCCTCTGTATGTGTGTTTGTGTGGAAGTGGGAGTGGGGGAAGTGGGAGTGACACTTAATCCTTAGTAATGATTTGTGTTAGCCATAGGATGGTACAAAGATCACTATAAGATGAAATACAAAGCCTTGAATGTGTTGAGTGGAACCTTCTTAAGACCAATAATCTTAAAAATAGAACCATGTGTTAAGACAAGTATCTTACAATCACTACAAAATTAATATAATGACTCTTTATTTAATCTTAATATGTCTAAGAATGATTCTATAACTAATTATATACATTTAAAATGATAAACACGAGTTGTAGTACATGTGATAAGACTAAAAAATGTCTAACCTAAAAAGTGAACTTAACCTTTAATGTCAAGGTTAGGCTAGACCTAACAACTAAGCATGACTTAAGCCTAGATGTGGATCACATAAGCCCTATAATCTAACACCCCCTATTAAGTTATTCTTGGGATATAACTAATAAAAAGAGAAAAATGAGTCCTAGGAACAAACCCGAATAAGGCACCCATGCACAATGAAATTCTTTATAAAGTAGAGTAAAAGAGAATATCCTATAAAAGAAAACTTTCTCCAAAGAAGAGATAAAGAAATAGTAGGATGTACATACAATGAAGGAGATATCAAGCATTCCCAAACATCCTTCATCCTTATCATATTTCTTAACTCAATAAATATCTCTCCATATTTTCCATAAGAAGCCATGATTAACCATTTACATACCTATTTTCTCTAGATTATCTAGAGTAAGGATCTTCCTATGGAAAGAAATCTACCAAAGAAAGAAAACTTTAGGAATAGTTTTGGAATTCCAAAATTCCCTCCAATTGAATGAGAAACCCATGTATGAGAGAGAAGGTTGAACCTCGTTTTAAGTGGTAATTTTCATTCTTAGAGGTCTCCCAAACAAGAATATCTTTAAACAAAGGTATGTAAAATAGGATGAAGATCAATTATGGCAAAAAATTTGGTGGGATGAAAATATTTGGGATCAACTTTAAAGGAGGAGAAGATGAAGAATCCTAATAGACCTTAACAAAACCCACAACTCTACTAGTTAAATCCACTTGAATATACAAGAAAAAAGATGATAGAATTCTAAAGGAACAGAAGATGCCCAAGGATCCTTCTAAAATTGAACTAGCTCTCTATTACCAATCTTCTAAAAACACCCTTGTTCTAGAAGGTTTTTAGTTTGAGTAATATATATGTTAGAGTTGTAAGGTAAAAAATCTAGAATAAGGAAATATATTCCCTTCCTTCCATGCATATGTATGGATTTGATCAAATTGAACTAGTCAAAGGAATCCTTAAGAAGTATCTATCTCACTATAGAGACAATGGTAAGATTCATTTTTTTTGTGTTTCTAATATCAAGACCCTCCAAATCATATCTAGAGATGACATTCTCCCAATCCAGTATGGAAATATGGTTCTTTTTATCTCTACCAAACTAGAGAAACCTTCTTTGAATCTTCTCTACTTTCTTCATCCACATAGAAGGTATATATGACAAAAGAAAAGCTAGGAAACTAAAGCACTCTTAAGAGAGGCCTTTAGGAGTCATTGTAATACCCCTCTCACCCTCATGTGCCTTTGGTAATGTTGAAGGTATCAATAGACACCCAAAAATGGATAGACTTGCGACCTTATGTTTAATTACTAATTTTCCTCCATTAATTAACGGTTTTTTAAATCATTAGCTAATCATCCATTTCTTCTAAATCCAATCATCTAATCATTTAATCATTTCTACAAAATTAATTAAATAATTAATTTTATTTAATTAATAAATCTTTATTAGTTAATTAAATTAAATTTCCTAAAGTTTGAATTCAAATATTTAAACTTATTAATTATTCTTCTAATTAAATTAATTTTATTAAATTAATTTAATTTCACTCAAAACTCTATTTTAAATCAAAATAGAATTTAAATATCTCATTTATGAGTATTTTAATTTCTAAAATCAAATAAATAACCAATAAATATTCTCTTCAGTTAAAAAGGGAACTCATGTTAGTACATTTGAGGCCTCTTTTCGACGTCTATGCATCGCTTTTCCGACACTGTCCCATCGGCCTAGCGACAAAGACCAGTGTTGCAGTTTTGTTGTCAAAATTAATGACAACTGTACCATCTATCATTATTGTGATGGTACTAACCATCACAATACGAGCCGACTATGATGGTTATCATGTTGTCATTACATATTTTAGCTGTCCCTATTATGACACGTAGGTGTCGCATCTTATTTGTCGCTATAACGACACAAAAGCATCTCATCTCATCTATCACTATTACGACACGTAGGCGTTGCATGTTATCTATCACTTTTTCAAACATGTGACAAATTTTCTATACATGCGACATCGAGCCGTCGATAATTTTGCGACAACCCGACGTCGCATGTATAGCAAATTCGTCGCACGTCTGAAAAAAGTGATGTCTAGGTGTCACAATATGAGCCAGATATAATGTTTATAATGTTGTTGTTACATTTTATCTATCGCTATTACAGCACCTAGGCATCGCAGGATGAGAGCCAAAATTATGACAGACGTGCGACAAATTTGCTATACATGCAACGTCGAGCCGTTGGCAATTGCTGACAGCTTGACGTCGCATGCATTTTTTTAGTGTCGCTTTAGAGTTTTTAAGAGTTTAGTGTTCTAGTGTCGCTATTTTCAGTAATTGTGGTTTTACTTATTTTGGAACCATGATTTCATGTGCTTTATTTGGGACAATTTCATTAGCGGTTGGCCAAATAAATATAAAGCAATTGGTATTACCAAATTAGTTCATCCAAAAACTAGAAGACTATGACTATCTGATAAGTACAAGTAGGATTCATGAAAAGACATCAAGTGCCTAAAATGAAATAATTAAATAAAAATTAGAAATAAGCATACCATTCATGGTTAGTGATTCAAAGCTTCTTATTCTCCCAGTTTCCAACCCAGACATATCCATGAAAGAATACATCTTTGTAAAATAATACATAACAACACAAGGGTATTTGCAAAAGTAACATAAAAAGAGAGAAAATAATGAGATCAGCATCCATACAATTGTGTACAAGAAATATAGAAAAAAAATTCTTACATTTAGTGAATTGCCTTCCTCACTACCTTCACTTGAACCTTCACTGCCACTATCCCCACTGAAATTGGCAGTTCTATTTAGATCACTAACATATAAGTTATAAACAAAAGAAGGTAAGAAAATGGGAGTTGCCTAGAACAGAAACTGATTTATCTAAGCAACATCCTAGACCTTCCCACTAATTATTAAAGTTTATTAAGTTTATCAAATTTAGCAGCCTTGAATATCTACCTTTGTGAGAAGGCACCATTTGCAGTAGCAGGTGTTGCTTTTCCATCCTCTCCTTGAGTTCTAACTATTTTGAGCTTTCCCAAACTTCCTTTTACCCTCTGCATTGAATTTCGTCCTTTACCTCCCAAGGACTTTGGCTCTGCATTTGTGTTTTGTGCAACTAAAGTCTGTCCACAGAAAGTAGATATCAAATTTCCATTCAAAATATTTCTTGAAAGATTAAAACATTAACAACTGAGTGCTAAAATTTCTTATGATCATTTTCCATATAATTACTGCCTACAAAATTTTAGTAATTACCATTACGACATCTATAGGATTGCCATTTGATGGGATTCCATATTGAGTGAATGTGTGTGCACCCTAAAGTTGCAATGAAGACCTCAATATTAGAAAATTAGGATAGTAAAATAAGCCATATGTTAGATGCTAAACTCTAGGTAACAAAAGGGAGTGACCATCTCTTTCATTATTGATTTACCTAGAAAGAAAAATCACATAGACAGATGCATACTTTCAAATTATAAGTATTAAATATTTGAAAAGACAAGAATGACAAAACTCAAGGTATTAGAACTTACATAAGGTACTGATGGATGGCCATAAATTCCTCCAGATGGATAAATAGCAGCATAGGGAGGAGTTGTTCCATAAGGTGGCATTAAATTTCATTCATCAAAGCACTGAACACATCTGGACCATCACCCCATCTAACAGATAAAAATAGCAATGATTTTAAGCACAGTTGATTCTGTAAAGGGAGTCAATTTCATTCATTGGAATATTTGAGAGGTGAATCCAAACTCACATGCAAGCAATTAAAAGGCTCAATGAGAGGGTTAAATGAGGAAACTCAAGGTTTTAGTGAGAGAGCATGTTGACCCTAGAATCAAGAATGGGAAATAAAATATTGTGTCAATCAAAGAATGAATCAAAGGCCACCACAATAAAAACCTTTCACACAAAGGTAAATTTATATTTTCCTTTACATAATGTAATCCCTTATGGTAGATTATGAAGTGTGATAATATTTCTTCTTTCCTAATAATGAGTCGTAAAGTTTGATTCAAATCATCAATGGTAACAAAACTTATACAATTGCTTCATAGTTATAGTTAAACAAATAAGAATCCCCACTAAT
>MU225022.1:1656308-1669123 GCA_018584345.1 Thuja plicata | reverse complement strand
AATGATAAAATCTATTGTAAGATCCTTTAGAAATGGAGTCAATAGTGTGTGTGGGGAAAATCAATTTAGGACATAACACATAGAGTATCAAGATCAACACTAGAACAAATCAATCCTACAACAAGGTAAATGATAATATCCCAAGTCGATCTACCCCCTAGTGTACCTATTTTAGGTAGGAATCCATAAAAATAAGGAAAACAATCTAGCCACCATAGATATATTAGAATATTATTTTGACCAAGACTCATTATTATCCTCTTCCTATATGAAAATAACAAGGAACAAAAAAATCTCATGACAACTCCTCAAAATGACATATCTAAAGACCAATAACCTTAGTGCAGGTAGATTGGAGCAATGTGGAGCAATGTGCGACAAAAACTTCAATAAATTAGCATACTATGGAACAATAATCTATTATTGTTTTAAGAATGAATTTTAGAAGTCATACCTTAGATCAATGAACAATTATTTATAGGCATGGGTTTGAAGATAAGAGATTAGTTTCTTAAATGACAATGGCTAGTTCCTACAACAAACATTTGACAAGAAGTTAACAAGATATGTTTGCGTGCAACTGTTTCTTCTAACTGTTTGATGAAGATTGAAATATGTAGACAATTTTTTGGTACGCTGTTGATACAAAGTGTAATGTGCAGAGACAAACCTAGTGAAAATTACCATAGTTAAATGATGCAGTAACATGAATATTTAATGTGTGTTGAAAGAAAGAAGATGATAAGAACTTAAGTGACAACCAATCTTCTTTTTGTAGATATTCATTTAAAATGAAATATAAAGTGTTAACATTGTGTTTGCAAAGGATTGTAATAGTGTATAAGAAAGTTATCAGTGTTGTGTATTGTAATATTTTGTTTAGATGGAGGAAGGGAATTTGGTAAGGATGACCCGATATCAGAGGATCTCAAAAAATTAGTAGATTTGGATATAGATTCTCAAGACAAGACAGGTATAGGATAGAGGTGGTATTGCTAGCATGGGTAGGATGGATGGGACTATTCTATTGTCATACATGACCACTGCAGGGTCCTTCCCAACTTTTGCAGGGGTGACTAGGTGGAGGCTTGTGAACTTAGCAACCATATATTCTTTGCAGAGGACACTATTGACAGAGCTCTCATTCCTTCAAATTCCTGTTGGTATAGAGCTTCACAGCATATTTGAAGGATCTAAATCCTATCTAGATTACAGTGCCAAATGGCTAATATGATTGGCATTAGATGCATATGCAACTAGGAGGTGGAGTTGAAGGAATCACCAAAAGAGCAGATTAAGCATATTTTCAACCAAGCCAATAACAAGGAGAAGGTGACCATGCTCAGTTTATTAGGGGCCAAATACTGGCCAGATGATCATGTTCATGATGGGAAGGTCATTCTCAATCTCTTTCAGCCTATTCTTCAAGTAATAGGTCATGCAGTTCCGATGAATGGAATGTTAAGAAGAATGCTTGTAGAGGAATTTTTCATGCAAGTGACTATCGCACTGGATTTGATGGGCACCAGTCTCTCGGGAGGTGTCTTAAAGAGTCTATTTTCCCTAGAGGACAAAGGGAACAAAAAGATGATGAAAAGGGCCTGGGAGCTATTCAAGGCTTGTGTTGTAGAAGAGAATAACATGAGCAAATTTGTGGCATTCTGTAAGGCCAATGACAAATTGTTCTCGGTAGAGGTAGTAGTTAGGTTGATTTTGATAGGAGATGGAATTGGCTACCTCATTCATTGAGTTAGGGTGTATAGAATTTCAGTTTCAGTTTTTTGTAATCGGAAAGATAATCCCTAGCTCAGATGTAATTTTTCTTTTATCAATATAAAGGGTACTGCCACCTAGGCAGAGCTTGATTAAAAAATAAAAATAAAAAAATCATTTATGAGAGAAGATTATTTAGTGATCTATAATAAAATAGAGCAGCCATTTGAATCATGATTATTTTATATTAAGAACTTTGTAAGGGAGTTGGTGCTCTTAGGGTTGGTGCTTTGGATGTAACTAGTGAGGTTTTGATCAGTGATATCTTTGTAAGGGGTTGGTTCTCCTAGGGTTGATACCTTTAATTTAGCCATTGAGGCTTGTATTTCTAGTGAGGCATATTTGTAACCAGTGAGGTTTTCATGGTTAGTGAGGCTTAAGGAAGTTTATTACATAGTGGGTTTTTACCCTTCAATGATTTTCCACTCAAACATGGTGTTATGTGATGTGCATATATGATTCAATTGTTCTATGGATTGACATATGACTTTATGCTATTATTTTGTGTTGATAGTCAAAATTATGTTTTCATGCAACTAATTTTAAAGCATCTACATGTTTAATAAATTTACATTAAAGACCACTAATTCACCTCTCCCTCTTAGTGGTCTAGGGTATTTCAACAAAGTGCAATGAGATTTAATGATTTCCAATTGTGTTTTAAACCCTAGATCCTATATAATTTCTATTAAATAATCTCTAGGTAACCACTTAGGGATTCCATTGTGACAAAGAACTGTAACAAGGAATGAAAAATGTTATGGTGAAAACTGGGAATCCTAATCTTAATGGAAAGAGAAACAATTTTCTCTACGATTGTTAATTCTGATTTATATCCTTCTCTACTGTCCCATGATCATGTTCAAAAGCATCCATGTTCAAAATAGTTTCACAAATCTCAAAATATGAACCAAATGAGGAGATTCGATAAAATGAACAAATCACATTACAAATTGTCTTAGGGAAACTCATGTCCCATGGCTACCGCAGTGAAATCATTTCAAACTAGACCTTCCATTTGCCAGTAAAAAATAAATGCCATTTTCTAGTACAAGAACAAAGAAAACTCACAGCTGAAAGAAAGCTCGGACAACATAAACTATAGAGCATTGAAATGTGCATTAAATCAAAACGGGTTTCAAAGAGTAAAGTCACAGTTTTCACAATTGAAACCCTCAATTAAGAGACCCGCGGCTTGTAAGAAAAATAGAGCTTGTAGGGTTTTCATTATGTTTTTCTTTCAACTAGAGCACAAATATATGAACCCTTATTCACGAGCATATAAAAGAAGATTTAGCAGAGACACATGTATCAAAAGCTAATAAGAAAAAGTCCAGATGTCTAATAAAATCACCAATACAAGAGGAAAATATAGAGTTTTTATGATTTTTCAAGTAATGAAATCATAAATGATCTACAACAGTGATATTTCATTTAATAAAAGGTACAAAGACATACCTAATGAGGGACGTGGCCTACGCAAAAAAATGGAGAGCTTACCAACCAGATTGAATGCAAAGAATCCAATGGGATCTTCAGCTAAAAAAAATCCATCGAGATTCACCTATTCTTCACATCTTCGACATACAATAGTAATTAGGGCCCTCTTCCGCTCACATGCACAGCTCGATCACAAATGAGCCTTTATTTTTACTTTTATTGTTTATAATCAAGAGGGTGTCGCAATTATGATGCTATCATCGCAATTATGACAGCATCGGGGGCACTTGGAAAAAAAACAAAAATCACACATAAATGGTAGTGTCGTCGCAAATTGGCATCAAAATTTGACCCCAAATGTAGTAGTGAAGTTCTATCTCTGTGATTGCATAAATCATTCCACCTTCTCTTCAGTTCAAAAAAGTAACTCACATTAAACTTTTCAATTGACTAAACCGTTCCCTCTTTTCTTCAGTTGAAAGGAGTTTACAGATTGCTTCTTCAGTTCCTTTTTCTCTCAGCCATCCATTATCAATTTTCTAGGATGGATCTCATCCATCCAAATAATTTTCACTTCTATATATAATCAACCCTTCTCAATTATTTCAAGGACGTCTAGATTTCAAATCATTGTGCACAATTACTCTATAGGATTCTTGTATGAAGCATCAAGCAAAATCAATATCATATTGATCTTATTTTCTCAACACTCCCAAGTCAAAGATGTTGTCAATACTAATACTGAGTGCTATCCATACAACATTTCAGAAGGAGTAGAGAGAAGCAATAGAAGCTTCAAGCATTGTGGTTTTCATTTGTTTGCTTTCCTCTCTGATCCTTGTTATTTTATTGTTCATAGGTTTGTTCTTAGTAGTTTTATTGATTTATTTCATTGCAAATTGGTGTTACTAACCCTTGTTTGACTGTGCAAAATTAGATCGTATAAAATTTTGTAAACTCGACATGACTCTTACATCCTGATAATCGCTTACAGATGACCAAAAGAATTTCCCGGCCTTGGTCGTACAACCGCAGTTTCGTAATTTTTTTATTATTCTTGGGATTTTCTGTAATTTCATAATTGACGGAAGAATTACGCAATTGATGAAAGAATTTCATAATTTCCTTGTTTATTACATCAATTGTTCCTAGTTATTCTGTATTTGATCGTTGTATTTCGCAATCAATTTATTCATTTTACAGTCTCTATTTTTACAGTATTTTGCACCTGATAAAATAATTTTGCAATTGCCTAACAAATTTAGCAACTGACAAAAGAATTTTGCAATTTCCTGACAAATTTTGCAACTGATAGAAGAATTTCGCAATTGTAGATCATATTTCACAACTGTTGAAATTATTTCGCAATTGCTCAGTTTCATCATTTTTTGATCAAGTCTTGTTCTTCTCTATTTTTGTATATGACTGAACAAATGACTAATGGAAAAAGGAATAATCAGATGCACACCAAGATTTAGGTCACAAAAAGCCTTGAAAATAAGAGTCGCTCATTACTATGCACAACAAAAGGCAACCCTGGAAATAATAGATGGAGACTAAATTGAACCCTTCAACATTTATATTGATTCTCTTAAGCATTTTGCAGCCAAATATAAGGCTACTATGAGTATTGGTGGCCTTAATAATCTAGGCATTTATGAATATCAATTGTTAAGATTGCTAGAATTTTTTGGTACTAACATTTCTTGATAGTTTATGGTGTGGAAGCAGCTTAGATTTGGTTAAATCTAAAATAAATTCATTTTTCTATTGGTGCTTAAAAAGAAAAGTGTATTCTCAAACACCACAATATCATCTTTCAAATTGGTGCATAAAATTGACTTGTGGTTAAAACTGAACAAGGCAAAGAACTTTTGAATTTGGTGCACTTAAAATTGAACAAGAAAACATCATTTGGTTTGGCCTTAAAATTGAACTTGTCTGCTTGTATGGATGGTAGCTCAGTTCACATTTGATCTTTCAGTACTTAATGCTATTAACCTAGTGTTTTGAGTCTTTGGTGTGCTTGCACAATCTGTTAGAATAAAGACCTTTTTATTTTTATAGAGAGGTTTGTCTGGGGAAAGCCCTTCTTCCTCAGAGGATTACCTTAAACTGGTATTCCTTCTAATCATTATCTAAACAAGACGTGGGCCAAAGCTTTGTCTTATATCTAGCCAAGTTAGGGCGAGGTGTGTTGATGATAGCTTGGATTAGGTGAATTATCCCTAAGTAGCCAGCATGGTCAACTAGACTCTTAAGTGAGTCACACATGTAAAAACTAATTTTATAGAAACCCTAGACCCTACTACAACCTAGTTAATTAGATACCCACCCAGTTCATCAAGCTAAACAAGTGTCTTATTATAGTGCAAGGGGTTGAAAAATCCCCCCCAAGATTCCCAACATATGTGTTCCAGGTTATTGTGTTGATGAAAGAGATCTTCATTAGTACGAAAACAATACCTGGGAAAGGCGAAAACACATACACCTACATCATGAACCATCGTGTCCTAGTAACGTGACAATTGTTGTGTGTATCAATGAACATCGAAAGAATCGGGCCTATAAAATTACATCTTGAAGCCAATTGACCATAGAGTAATATGTTTGTCTCTGTTCTGGCCATGTGAAAAACTTGCAACTTGAAAAAGTTGTATATATAACATATACTATTTATTCTTGGATCTGAAAACACATTGTGTCTACTGTGGTTGCTTGTGTGATCAGTATTTCAAAAAGAAAACCAACATCTTACACTGTTAAAATGAGTCAAATATGTTGAATGTTTAAGGTGTCAACAAAACTCTATTCCAGAATCATTGTTCCAAAGTTCATCTTATCAGAAAAATCTCCAAATTGTAATCAAATTTTTAAGATTTTGACCCAAGTTGCCGCAACTGAGAGAAGTTTTCCACAATTGATAGAATTTTACCGCAACTAATTCTTTTATTACCACAATCGATCCTTATATTGTTGTAATTTTGACCTTGCATTTTTCTGCAATCGACCATGCAGTTTGTCACAATCGATAGAAGTTTTCCGTAATTGAACAAAAGACCAGTGCACTTATTCGGCCAAAATAGTTTGGATTCCTCTGTTAGATAATTACATTTTATCAGTCCTAAACCTTCAAAAATTTCTAGGTTTCGTGTGAAAGGTTAGCATATATACATCTTGAGAAATAATAAAGAATTAGTGAAATCACAAACATCTAGGATTACCTCTCCTTCTGGTTTAGTTTTTGTTTAACATTGAAAATTCAATAGGACAGATTAGATTATCTTGATCTCATTATCTCAGTTTCATCACTCTTTTACAATGATTTGACCTCATCTAAGATAAAGGTCAATCATATCTTATCTTCATCAATCTATTAGATCAAGAGAAATTGAGTTTATTCTTAGAATTACCCTTGTTAAAATAGGTGTTTGAACTCTCTTCAAGAGGTTGTCCCTTTTGTTTGATTTACATCACTCATTTTAGTTAAATCCTGGATAACACAATGTCTTTTACACCTTATAGAGGACATTATACTAGGTCAAAGGCTATAAACTAACAAGATGAATCCTACATTAACTTGTTTCCCCCTTAGGAAGAAGAACAAGAGGTTGACCCATTCAAACATATAAATCCCTCACTGTACATTGAAAATGTGCCTACACTTCCACGTGGTCCCCAAAGGCCAACTATTTTTTAAGATATTATAGATCAACAGTTAGAAGACATAGAAAAAGATACTTATGTTAGGAATAGTCCTAAGAGATAACTGAGAGGGAGGGGGTGAATCAGTTATCTGCAAGATTAAATTCCTTTTTCAATTAAGTACACTTTAATTTTAAGCATAAACTCAACAAGATAACACAAAATAAAACACCACAATTTTGGTTACGGGGAAACCCAAAATAGGTAAAAACCTTGGTGGGAAATAGCACCCACAAAGCACTGCACTAGTGTATAATGATCCTTGTTAGAAGATCTTACAACCCTGTTAGGAATTGATATTTACAATGCAATAAGTATAGTGACTTGGTCAAAGGTCAGACTCTATTAGACGTCTTTTACAAATAACCCTGTTAGGGGTGAGGACACACTTTCCAAGAGCACACTGCTCGAATGATGAAGGCTACAACCTTTTGTACAATAGATATACACTATATTTGATATTGAACTATTTAAGTGGACCTTATGTCTTGATCAGTTCAAGTGAATTGTATGTTCTCTCTACTTCTTCACATAGATATTTAACTGATGAATGATGTAGCTTTACTGTTCCAGTACATCAGACATTCTGCTCTGTAACTATCATGACTTCTTTCTTCTTCTTCTTCACACTTGGAGATAAAAAATAAACTACTATAAGTATCTTCCTCAAAATATATGATTACGTCGACTGTAGGAATCCCTTCAACAACTCTCTTGTCAGCTAAACTAAGCATGCAACATAATTAGAACCACGCAACTCAAAATTAATTGATGCATCGCTTCACACAGTCGGCTTGACAAAAATAACTCAAACATCACACTTCAGATGAAACACGTTAAGCACCCTTAATTAGACATTCTTAATTCATAAATAAACATGAATCTGAACATGCATATCCCAAAGATAGGCGCAAATGAAGAAAAAATGAAATTACTGTCAGCTCTTAATAACAATCTTTTGAAACTATAGCTGGTAAATAGATCAACATAACTCAAATTTAATTGCACTACTGAATTTGTGTGTATGAACATAGCATAATAAATATGTCTACAACATACAAATAACCTTACAAGGCTCCAACATGTCCATACTAATAATTACATACAAAACACTGTTGTATACTATATGTTGTCATCAATGACAAACATTCAGTCAACTATTTGCACAAAGGGAAATCCCCAACAATCTCCCCCTTTGACATTGATGGCAACATATGATATGAAAAACACCATCAATCCAAAATTATCTTCTTTCTTTTTACAATCTTCTCAATATCATCATCAAAAGTTCCTCTTAGCTATTGCATCTCTTTTTACTATGTTTTTTTTTCATGACTGTATACTCCCCCAGAATAGATGCTCCCCCTTTCTATATACTCCCCCTTTGACATCAATGGAAAAGGATGCCAAATACAAATAGGCACAGGTACTACTCCTGAAGTAGAGTAGTCAACCAATCATCAGTCACCAAGGACTGATGCACTTGCTGCAAATTCTAATCAGACTCGGGAAAGGGAATTACTCCCAACTTCTTCCTGAGATACTCAAAAGTATCTTTGATAAGGATTCATAAATATGTCTGCCAATTGTTCTTTGGTGCTCACATAATCCAACTTCACTTCTCTTTGTGCAACTTTTTCTCTTAGAAAATGATATTATATTTCTATGTATTTTGTCTTTGCATGCATCACAGGGTTCTTTGACATATTGATAGTCCTAGTGTTGTCACAATGAATAACAATAGGATAATTAATCTGAATTCCAAAGTCTTTAATCATCTGCTTGATCCAAAAAAATGTGGAACAATATAATGGTGCTGCTACATACTCGGCTTTTGCTGTTGAATGAGAAATATAGTTCTGCTTCTTGCTTGTCCAAGTAACCACCCTGTCTCCAACAAATATTTCTCCTCCTAGGGTACTCTTTCTATCATCAACATAACCTACCCAATCCACATCTGTATACACATGAATTTCTACATTTTCTGAGTTAGGATACCATAAACCATAGTCTATAGTCCCCTTTAAATATCTGAATATTCTTTTTATTTCCATTAAGTGATTTTGTTTTTCTTTAGCTGCAAATCTTCCAACAATGCCAACTGTATTATAAATATCTGGTCTAGATTGAGTAAGATATATGAGTTTTCCAATCATAGACTTGTATTGTGTTTTGTCAACTACTATAGAATCATAATCTTTAAAAATCTTTCTTCCTGTTATCATAGGGGTGCTTACTGGCTTGCAATTTTCCATCTTGAATGTCTTCAATATCTCCTTCACATGATATTTAGACTGATTTATGAATATACCTCTATTTGTCTATTTTATATTTAATCCCAAAAAGTATTTGATATGTCCAATCATGCTCATTTCAAACTCGCTCTACATCTCTTTAGCAAAGTCTACACTAAGCTTGTCATTACCTCCAAAGATAATGTCATCAACAAAAATAGCAACAAGTAATAATCCTTCAGGTGTCTCTCTTATGAATAAGTTAGAATCTACTACTCCTTTCTTGAATCCTATCTTTGTCAAGTAGCCATCAAGTCTCTCATACCATGCTCTTCAGGGCTGTTTGATTCCATAGAGGACTTTCTTTAGTTTGCATACCATGTCGGGTTTTTCAAATAAACTAAATCCTTCATGCTATTCTATGTAGACTTCTTCCTTCAAGTTACCGTTTAGAAATGTTGACTTAACATCCATATGATATACCTTAAAGTTCTTGAATGTTGCATAAGATAAAAGCAATTTAATAGCGTACAGTCTTCTCATAGGGGAAAATTTGTCAGAGTAGTCAATTCCTTCTCTCTGTGCATATCCTTTACATACCAGTCTTGCTTTGTTTCTTACCACTGTACCATCTTCATTCATTTTGTTTTTGAATATCCACTTAGTTCCAATCACATTTTTGTCACAAGGTCTAGGGACCAATTCCCATGTTTCATTCTTAATTATCTAATCTAATTCTTCTTGCATTGCATTCTACCAATCTGAATCATTACAAGCATCTTCAACACTTAAGGGTTCAATTTGTGAAAGTAAACATACCTCTTCATCAATGGTTAAACCTTTTTCTTTATATCTTGTCAAAACTTTACTACTCTGCTCTCCAATGATATTTTCTTTTAAATGGTATCTAGATGTGTATTTTGGAACTTAAGGTGTGACACTCTCATTTGTAATATGTGATTCCTCTTCACTTGGTTGAGGTTTATTGCATGATACATCAATACAGTCAAACATTTCATCAATAACTATTTCTTTACTGATATGTCTAGGTTCATCTTCAATCATAGGTGCATAATCATAGTATCTCTCTTGAATCATGAACATCTCATCAATCTTCACATGTGCAATTTCAATTATTTTCTTCAACCTCAAATTAAAACATCTGTAAGCTTTTCTTTTAGTAGAGTAACCAAGAAAAATACCTTCATCGCTTCTAGCATCAAACTTACCAACACCATCATCTCTCTTGATGTAACACTTTCTTCCAAAGATTCTAAAGTATTTTACTGTAGGCACATTTCCAAACCAAATTTCATAAGGTGTCTTGTCTACAGCTGGCCTTAGTTGAATTCTATTGATAGTATAGACTGTTGTATTGACTTCTTCTCTCCAATAGTTGTGTGCAAATTTTCCTTCAATCATTATAGTGCGCATTGTGTCAAGTATGATCCTATTTATACTTTCTACAATTCCATTGTGCTAAGGGGTTCTAGGTGCACTTAGCTTTCTTTTGATCCCATGTTCTTTGCAGTACTCAAGAAACTTGTTAGAGGTGAATTCTCCTCCTCTATCAGATCTTAGACACTTTATCATTAATTCAGACTCATTTTCAACTTTAGCTTTGAATATTTTGAACTTCTCAAAAGCTTCAGATTTATCTTTCAAGAACACAACCCACATCATTCTTGAGAAATCATCAACAAAGAAAATAAAATACCTTTCACCATAGTATGATCTTGTTTGAGTAGGTCCACATAAGTATGTATGCTCTAGATCCAATTTTTTCTCTGTGGAGTTCTGTTTGCTTCTAAATGGGTTCCTCACATGCTTTCCCATCACAGATTCCCTACACATAGTATCAACTGGTATTGCAATACTAGGAAGGTCTCTTACTACCTTTACATTGCTTATCTTTACTATGTTTTCAAAATTGATATGACAAAGTCTTTTGTGCCATAACCAACTAGCATCCACTTTTGCAACAAAACAACTTACTTCAGAGTTGAGCTGAAAGACATTACCTTTAGTCTTTGAACCTAATGCAAGCATGTCTCCTTCTTTGTTATTAATGATGCACTTATTGTTTTTGAATTCCAACTGATATCCTTTATCAAGAAACTCTCCAACACTCAGTAAGTTATGATGTAAACCATCAACATACAGAACATCATCTATTTTGTTCTTTCCATCTAGAGTGATAGCTCCTCTACCTATGATAGGTTTAGGAGTGTTATTTCCAAATCTAACCATGCCACCTTTTTACTTATCTAGATGTACAAATCTATCTTTGTCTACTATCATGTGATGTGAACATCCACTGTCAATGATTCAGTCCATTCTGATGTCTTCTTGGGAAACTAATGCCAATTCGTGTGTTTTCTTTTCATCTCCAATGTCCATTTCATCAAAAACAATTTCAATATCTTCAATGGAAATGAATCCAATTTCATCTTCTCCTAAATCATCATCAATCACACCATCTTCAGCATAGTAGCATTCTTTTTTATATTTAGTCTTGTAATCTGTTCTAAACTTCTTGACTCTTGTAGGACACTTGGATGCAAAATAGCCAACTTTGTTACATGAAAAATATTTGAGTCATAACTGTCCTTCATATTTTCATTTTCCTTTCCTTTCTTTCTTAGCGATCATAGCAATGATTTATTCTAGTTCTTTATCCTCTTCTTCTTTCTCAACATTACTAGAAGTGCTCAAAGATTTCTTACCATGGACTGAGGCTTTGAAGGCTATTTCAATTTTAGGTTCTTTCTTCAATCTTGATATCTCAAATGCTTAAATTTTGTTGATCAAGGTTTCTCTTTTGAAGTCTTTTGAAAGTTGCAGAGTCTCATCCAAGATGCTTATCTTTCTCTCATGATATTTTGTCAGTGTAGTCATCAATTTTTCCATTATGTCTTCATCTAAAATTTATCCACCATTGTTTCTAATTCTTGAAACTGCTTCATTAATCCTCTAATTGAAAGATTTGATGTTTTCTTCAGGTAGCATCTGTGTGCATAAATGTTGTCACACTTCTATGAATCATTTCATTCAAGGTTGCTCAAGAATGAGGCCTCAAATATCGATCCATATCTCTCTAGTCATGGATGTGTAAAAATGTAAAATGAAGACCCTCAGATTGACCTAGTTGTGTCTATTGCAAATACACCATAAAACGAGAGATTCGAATGCATGAAAATAAAATCTAATCTATATGATAACAATGCATCAAAGAAAAATTACTCTAAATGATAACAATGCATATTAGTCTATGAAAGGAAATATGAATGCAAATATAATCTATGGAAATAAACATGATTCTAATCTATATGAGGAGCTATGAATGCAAGAATAAAGAAAACAAGAAGAGAGAAGTTGCAATATCCAAGCTCAAATGCTCAAATGCTCCTCCAAAATTGCTCTCCAAACCTGCAACATAACAATACTAAAAGAATCTAATATGAAAATGAGAAGGAGAGGTCTCCTTTAAAGAAAAGTGAATGATTGAGATTAAGAGGCAAAAAATCAAAGGCTCCGATTAAGAGGCAAAAACCCACCACTTAGAAAGATGTGAAGAAAAATGGATTTTTATTTAATTTTTAATTTAATTCATTTCCTTTTTTAACAAATAAAGTGCTTTAAGTGGGGATTTTTATTTATTTA
>MU225022.1:1627404-1646154 GCA_018584345.1 Thuja plicata | reverse complement strand
GAGAGAAGTTGCAATATCCAAGCTCAAATGCTCCTCCAAAATTGCTCTCCAAACCTGCAACATAACAATACTAAAAAAACCTAATATGAAAATGAGAAGGAGAGGTCTCCTTTTAAAGAAAAGTGAATGATTGAGATTAAGAGGAAAAAAATTAAAGGCTACGATTAAGAGGCAAAAACCCACCACTTAGAAAGATGTGAAGAAAAATGGATTTTTATTTAATTTTTAATTTAATTCATTTCCTTTTCCAACAAATAAAGTGCTTTAAGTGGGGATTTTAATTTATTTAATTAAAAGACGGGTTTTTTTTCAACTAAATAAATTAGAAGAATTTTATTTAATTAAATGGGGGAAATTGAATTTAATTAAATAAGAGGAATTTTATTTAATTAAAAGGGAGGTTAAATCTTTTAATTAAATAAGAGGAATTTTATTTAATTAAAAGGGAGATTAAATCTTTTAATTAAATAAAAATGGTCAAACCTTAGGAAATATTGAAATAATTGAATTAATTGAATCAATTACAATTTGATCAAGGAAATTGATTTGAATTGAAAATATTCCAAAGCATTGATTCAAAAATTTGATAAATTTATAAAATAATAAATGGTGCCCAAAGTCTAGGCAACCATTTTAGGTTGCATACAACATCTCTAAATTGTTGTATCTCTTTTTCCATGTCTTTCTACGTGCATTCTTTTCTTGGATGTCTCATTCAAACATGTCTTCTAGGCACTTCCATATTGAATAGGCTTTATCTTCTTTCTTAATCTCAGAAAATTCATTGTCAGATAAGGCACTTATAAGGGATTCTTTGGCAATTGCATTTTGGGTTAATACTTCCTTTTGTTTAATAGTAGAATCTTCTTCTACAAGATATTTCAATGTAGGAACATCAACTGCATGAGTAGCTACCTCATAGTTATCAAAACCAATGTACTATAGGTGTGTTATCATTTTGTTCTTCCAGTAAAGATAATTCTCTCCATCAAACTTAGGACTTTTTTTTTGAAGTACGCCATTTGATCTACCTTAAGTTGTTAATCTTTCTCTCCAAGGAACTTGTCTCTGATACCAATTGTTAGGAATAGTCCCAAGAGATAACTCAGAGGGAGGGGGTGAATCAGTTAACTGCAAGATTCAATTCTTTATTCAATTATGTACAAATTAATTTTAAGCATAAACTCAACAAGATAACACAAAATAAAACACCACAATTTTGGTTATGGGGAAACCCAAAATAGGTAAAAACCCCAGAGTGAACTAGCACCCACAAAGAACTGCACTAGTGTATAATGATCCTTGTTAGAAGATCTTACAACCATGTTAGGATTTGATCTTTACAATGCAATAAGTACAGTGACTTGGTCAAAGGTCAGACTCTATTAGATGTCTTTTAAAATAATCCTATTAGGGGTGAGGACACATTGTCTAAGAGAACACTGCTCCAATGATGAAGGCTGCAACCTTCTGTACAATAGATATACACTATATCTAATATTGAACTATTTAAGTAGACCTATTGTCTTGATCAATTTTAGTGAATTGTATGTTCTTGCTACTTCTTCACATAGATTTTTAACTGATGAATGATGTAGCTTTATAGTTCCAATACATCAAAAATTCTACTTTGTAACTGTCATGACTTCTTTCTTCTTTTTCTTCACACTTGGTGATCACAAATGAACTACTATAAGTATCTTCCTCAAAAGATATGATTACGTCAGCTGTAGGAAGTCCTTCAACAACTTCCTTGTCGGCTAAACTAATCATGCAACATAATTAGAACAACATAAGTCAATATGAATAGACGCATCGCTTCACACATTCAGCTCCACCAAAATAACTCAAACATCACACTTCAAATGAAACATGTTAAGCACCCTTAATTAGACATTACTAACTCATAACTAAACATGAATTTGAACACGCATATCCCAAAGATAGGTGAAACTAAAGAAATAATGAAATTATTGTTGGATATTAATAACAATCTTCTGAAACTGTAGCTGGTAAACAGATCAACATAACTCAACTTTAACTACACTACTAAATATGTGTGTATGAACATAGCATAATAAATATGTCTACAACATAAACATAACCACACAAGGCTCCAACATGTCCATACTGATAATTACATACAAAACACTGTTGTATACTATATGTTGTCATAAATGACAAACATATAGTCAACTATTTGCATAGAGGCAAATCTTCAACAACTTGTTCTACACAAGTGGTAGACATTGTGGTAGAAAGAAATCCTGAGATATTCCTAGCAATGTTAATAAAAAATGGAGTTATAATTCCCCTTGAATTCAATCTATTGACAAAATAGCCTCAGAACCCACTTGCAGGATGAAATACGACTCAAAATTCTCAAATTAATCGTATGGTATCTCAAACCTTATATGTGCCATTATCAACATCTAGGACATCAACACAGGTTATGTCTACCACAACTAGCTCAGCCACTCAAGCTAATTCATTTTCTACTCAAAACATGATGGCTTCCCAAATGAGTGCTTCCATGGTTTTTGGTTCATCTCAGGCATCTACCTCATTGACTCTCACATCAAGTGCCCAAGTTATTTCAACAATACCTCAAACAAGTTATAACCCATTTGTCACTACCCATACATCCCAATATATCCCTATTGGCCTTAGATATAATGCTTCACAACAACTCAGATCAATCTATGTAGGTCCAACATTTAGTCAACGTCCGCCAAGGGCTAGATCTTTATTCAAATAGCTTAGTCTCAACAACTATAGGCACAAAAACCTTGGACTAACTCTATACCCCATTATCAAAAAAATAATATGTTAGGGAGTCAATTCCAAATACAAAAATATCGTACATCCCAACGTAAGGAACTCAAAGGAAAATTCTTATACCAACTATGAGACAAATATTCAATACTAGAAATGTGCCTCAATCCCAAATAGACATTCTAATACAACAAATGTAAAATGTGCAAAATCAAATGATGGATATTCTAAATAAAGGATAAACTAAGTCCTATATTTTTGAGGACTTTTACCCATACCCTTTTGATCATTTTTTACACATGTCTCCATTTCCAACACATTTTGCAATACCTAAATTTGACAAGTATAGGGGCAACATCAATACTGTGGAACACATCAGGGAATTCTTTGCTAGTTGCATTGAAGTTGCACATGATGAAACATACTTAATTTTATTATTTCCATAGAGTTTAGGTGGACACACAATGAAATGGTTCTCTAACTTACCACATGGTATTCACTCTTGGGTTGAATTAGCTGAAAAAATTATCACTCACTTCCATCACAACATGGAACACTTGAGGTCATCAACAAGGACCTTTGTGATGTCAAGAAAAAAGAAGGTGAATATTTTGTTAAATTTTTATAAAGATGGAGAAACACGACCAACAAAATCACATATGAAGTTACTAAGAAAGATCTACAAGTCATTTTTTTCAATAATCTTATCCCAAATGTCTTTTACTACAGAACTCCAACTCGCTCCCAATTTCAAACAATTGATAGAACGAGGCTTTCAATGTGAGAAATTTTTTCTCAAAAGAGGAATTCTTGCAGATCCTACCCAAACAAACACCACTAAGAATTCAACTCATAAAGCTAAGAGGTGGAAGTAAAATAAAAATTTCACCAATGATGGTGTCATTGATGTCAACATGGTCAATTATTCTCAACCAAAGATTTCAATAGAAGGGGCATACATGCCAAATCAAACACCTGTAATGCAAACTCCACAAGAAAATAATCAAGTTCAAATGCCAACTTCTCAAGTAGCAGAAGCATCTCAAAATCAACCCAATATGCAATGCCAACAATGATTTCATTTTTTTGAAAAAGGAGTACGCCTGACTAGGAGAATTGATAGAATCAGCACTGAAAAAGTTTATCCAAGCCAATACAATCACTTTAAAAAAAATCAAGGAATTTGAACATGGTGCTATAAAACTTAAGTGGTGGAACGATAATGACTTTTTGTGAGTATCATCGGTTCAAGGGTCATAAGACAAAAAAAATTCTATCGATTAAAAGATGTTATACAAGACTTAATTGAACAAGAGATAATCAATCTTAACAATACTAAATCCAAGGGTTCCATAGATCATACCATCTTCAATGATCCTTTTCATAGCCATAATAAAGGAAAATCCTCTATGTTTACTAGTCAATCCAAGAAAGTCATTTATACCTATTCTACCTCTGATAGTATGATAGTTTGCATAAATCCTATAGAAAGCCAAGTTACTACCATCACTATCAGCAATAATAATGCCAAATCCTCTTTTACAACTAAATGTTCCAAAGTTGTTCTACAAGGAATGCCTTCTTTTGTCGCTATACCATAAAATACCACACCAAATTCTATTCCACAACCCAGTTTCATGGATCAAATCAAGCACACACCCACCCAAATCTCCATTTTTGAACTATTGTGCCTATCTTGGAGCATAAGAAAGCTTTGTACCAAGCTCTTCAAAATGTAGTTGTCCTATAAGACATATCCCTAGAAAATTTCCAAACCATGGTAAATTATATTGCTGCTAAAAAATACACCACATTTACAGACTATGATGTACTGCCACACAAACCTCTACACAATGATCCCATGCATTTTTTTTCCAAGTGCATAACCATAGGATTTGATGAGTCCTCATTGATGGCAGGGCTAGATTAAATAATGGTACTCTAAATGTAATAAATACCTTAGGTTTCTTAGAATCTAGTATTGATGTTACCAAAATAATAAATATCAGAGCATATGATAAGGAAGAAAGGTCATTTAAAGGTATCCTTAATTTACCAGTCAAGATAGGGCTAGTAATAAAGAGCACTCCATTCTAAATCCTAGACCTTGAAATAGGATATAACATGTTTCTCGGAAGACCATAGATACATGACATGCAAGCTGTCCCTTCAAAATATAATTAATGCATCAATTTTTCATACCAAGGAACATAGATCATCATAGAGGGAGACCCCAACCCCTTCCAATATTACAACACTATAAGAGGCAGTGTAGACAATCAAGTACCATTGAATCAGGAAGCAAATATTCCTTCCGCTTTTGAGTCTATTCCAAAGGATATACCAAGAAAGGAAGTCAAAATATCAATCCAAGACAAAGGGTGTGGTTAATACCACTATGAGGAATCCTTCACCATCACCAAAATGCCTCTATCACCTAGTTCATATGGAAGGCCTAGACCAGTGGAAACAATTGAAGCTCTCAAACCAATAATATTCAGATGTCTTCCTACTACATTTTTTAAATGGGGAGACATAAGTGAAGACAAAACCTTTGATACAAAAATTAATACTTGGTTATATCAAGATCCTCAAGAGATGCCAATAATTTAAATACCCTTGACACAATATGAACCTGGATATACTATGTTGCAACAATATGGATATGATGGTATAACTGGTCAGGGGGCAAGACAATAGGGATTGATCAAATTGTCTTTGACACCAAATAAAAGGGAAAAAAATGACTAGGATATGGTCATGACAAAATGATTACAATTGTCTGAGATATTTCAGTAGACCAACAAGAAATTGTTGAATCAAACTAGGGGAAAAATCAAGGACATAAACCAATCAACAGTATACTCCAGCAACTATTGCCACCAAAAGTAGAAACCATAAATTCACAAATAACCCTTAACTAGAAAATCTTGGATGATGTGGAAATTGAAATACATAAATATTATTCTAGTGTGACTGATTCTCACGAGTATGACAGGCTATCCCTCCATGACTGAATTACCTATTCCTAGAGATTCCCCTCAATCCACTATTACCATAAACCTCAATGAAATGTTTGACCAACTAAAGCTAGAAGATCAACCCTATACTGATAAACATGTCGATGTCCATTCCTTAGATGGTGTGTCTACTTCACATTCAACATTTTTCAGAACTATCACTGTAGTTCCATTCACCCAAACTGAGTCTACCTCCCACACTAACCATTGTTGAATCTACCCCAAGTTAATAGATTAAGACCAAAAAGTACATCCTGGCATGTAAACATTTTTTAAAATGATAAAGCCATTATAAACTTCATGAGGCTTCATGAAGGAATACCATTAGGAGATCACAAGACTGGATTCTCCTTTAACTTAGAAAAATCAACTTACTTTGGGGAGGAGGTTCCTCTTTCCAATCGCAAAAGTAAAAATAAAAACAAAAAATAAGAGTCATTAAGTGAAAACTAAAAGGTTCTTTCTGACCATGAAAAAATAAATATAAATGATGTGTCTTCTGGTGAAAACCTCTTTGAGACACTAGAGGATGGAAAGTTGGATCTCCTCCCTTTAAAAGAAGAAAAATCAACATTTCTAGTAGAGGAAACAAAGGTAGTGAATCTAAGGGATGAAAGTTACCCTAAGAACATCTATCTGGATAAATCCCTTTCACCTAAGGAAAGAGAATAGTTTATTATTTTTTTCAAAGAATGACAAATCAACTTCAATTGGTCTTATGCTGACATACCAGGTTTGGATCTAGAGCTTGTACTAGATCACCTACCACTTTTTCCAAATGAAAAGAAATTAAAATAGAGATTAAGGAATATGGATCCTCACATTGCTCTACTTGTCAAAGTTGAACTAAAGAAACTTCTAGATGCAGGATTCATAAGACCCATCCCATATGCAGACTCAATATCAAATTTGGTGCTAGTTACAAAACATTGTGGTCAGATTTGAATATGTACAGACTTCAAGGACCTGAACAAAGCATGCCCAAAAGATGATTGTCCATTACCGAACATCGATATGATCATAGATTTGATAGTAGGACATCAAATGTTGTCAATTATGGATGGATTCTTAGGTTATAACCAAATTACAATTGCACCAAAAGATCAACATAAGACAATATTTACTTGTACATGAGGTACTTATTGCTAGAATGTGATGTCATTTGGCCTCAATAATGCAAGTTCCACCTATCAACGTGCCATGAAAACAATATTTTGTGATTTGATTCATAAAACAATGGAGGATTATGTCAATGACATACTAGCCAAGTAAACACTTAGATAAAATCATCTACAAGTTTTGGGTCATATATTCGATAGAATGCAAGAATACAAGGTGTGACTCAACCCAAATAAGTGGGCATTCAAAGTTACAAAAAATGTTAAGGCCATCCTTGACATGCCACCACATACAAATATGAGACAACTATGGGGTCTAAATGGAAGATTACAATGTATCAAGAGATTCATCGCCCAAATTACAAATAAGTATCATTTGTTCCAACACTTACAACATAAAGATGTAATATTTGTATGGACAAAACAATGCCAATAAGATTTTCAAAATTTCAAAGATTATCTACTAAAGTCCCCTATATTGGTGCCACCAATTCTAGGAAAACCACTCCTACTATATATATCAGCAACAAAATCAGCACAAGGTGTTCTTTTGGCTTAACATGATGATCAGGGAAAGGAAAGGGCCATCTACTACATCAGTAGAACCTTGGTGGGCTATGAACTCAATTATTCAGAAATATAAAAGGCATGTCATGCAGTGGTCTTTGCTTCTCAAAAGTTAAGACATTATATGCTAATTAGTCAAATGAAGCTCATTTCACACATAGATCCATTCAAATACTTGTTGAGTAAAGAAACATTAACTAGACAACTCGCTAAATTGGTCATGACCTTAAGTATGTTCGATATTGAATACGTGGATTGGAAGGCTATCAAAGGAAAGGTTATTGTTGATCAACTGGAAGAAACACCAATTCTATATCATCAACATATAGTGTCTAATTTTCTTGATGAATCTATCCTTATAGTACAACCATCAATAGAAGTCAGATAGTTATTCTTTGATAGATCATATACGAGCCATGGTGCAGGAGAAGGAATAGTACTTGTCACTCTACAAAATGATGTAATTCCTAAATCTTTTTGACTCAATTTTCCATGTACAAATAAAATATATGAGTATGAAGCTCTAGTCATCAGATTGAAAATAGTTATACAATGGAGAATAAAGAACCTAAGAGTTTATGGTTATTCCCAGTTGGTTATCAATCAAGGCAATAATGATTACATTACCAAAGACAAAAAATTGTGTCCCATACAGCGAGCTGATGGAAAAAATGCATTCTTATTTTCATTACATTGGACTTGAATGAGTTCCAAGGG
Source organism: Thuja plicata (assembly GCA_018584345.1). Taxonomy (NCBI): domain Eukaryota; kingdom Viridiplantae; phylum Streptophyta; class Pinopsida; order Cupressales; family Cupressaceae; genus Thuja; species Thuja plicata. The sequence goes on along the minus strand of MU225022.1, from coordinate 1,637,957 downwards.
TTCAGAGCAAAGAAATAGATGTGATGGCTACTATAGCATCATTGATTGACATTCTTGGTAATGAAACCAGATTCCAATTTCTAATAGAACAATTAGTGATACCAGCCTATAAGGCTCCAATAATAGAATCAGTGTGTGTTCTTGTTGGTCTTAATTCCCCTTGGTACAATGATGTGTATACTTACCTACAAGACAATACCCTACCACCTGACCTATCTAGAAACCAAAATAATTCCCTTATCCAATAAGTCTTTAGGTACACCCTTCTCACTAATACTTTGTATAGAAAAATTCTAGATGAAATACTTTTAAGATGTCTCACCTCCACAGAATCCCAGAGAGCCTTATATGGGGTACATGAAGGAATTTTTGGGGCCCATGTATGTGATAAAAATTTAGCAAAGAAAATCATTAGGATGAGATAGTATTGGCCGACTATAGAGATAGATGCTCATAAGTATGTATAAAGATTCCAACAATATCATATACACTAGGATCTTATTCATGCTCCAGCTCAAGACCTCTACCCATCACTTCACTATGGCATTTCTCAAAATGGGGATTTAACTTAGTGGAAAATATTACACCAACTTCCTCTAATGGTCATAAATACATAATTGCAGTCACATAATACTTTACCAAATGGGTGGAAGCAATTCCTCTCACATATATCATTGGTAAGTAGTTCTCCATGTTTATACTAAACCACATCATCTGTCGGTATGGGATCCCTCACACCATACTCACTGATCATGGTACAACTTTCCAAAACACATATGTTGAAGATATTTGTGAGAACTTCAAAATAAAACAAGGTTTCTCTTCATTCTAATACCCCTAGGGAAATGGACAAGCTGAGAAAACTAACAAAACAATCCTAAAAATCTTGAAGAAAATCATCAATAAATGTTCTCATGACTAGAATTTGCATCTATGTCCCACATTATGGGCATATAGAACAAGTGTGAGAACACCTACAGGAGAAATTCCATTCTCCTTGGTATATGGATCAGAGCTGGTTCTACCCCTCAAAATTGAAATCCCATCCCTCATAATATTATTGAAGAATATCATATCAAATGAAGACTATAGAGTTGCTAAACTCAATGAACTGGAACTACTAGATGAGAGATGCCAAAGTGTAATGAATCACTTACAAGGCTATCTAAATCACCGTAGAAGAAATTATCACAAGAAATTCAAGCCATGTACCTTTGAGATAGGAAATCATGTTCTCGTGGAAAATTAAAAGAATCAAGTAGAAAGAGTTAAACCAAGAAAGTTTGAGCCTAATTGGTTTGGACCATACGTCATTATCAAATCATGTGACAATGGGGCATATCGAATGGCAACTTAGGAAGGAGATAAGATCCCTGGTTGTATCAACAACATGCACCTAAAAAGGTTCTATGCCTGATATCTCATAACAAGTATACATGACATATATGATCCTGAGAAAAGTACAAAAAAATAAAAATTATAAAAAGATACCTTGGTGAAAACCTAGCAAACAGGCACCTTGGTGACGAAAAAAAATACAAAAAAAGAGAAAAAAAAGTAAAGAGAAAAAAATATATCTCTCAATGAAAACCTAGAAAATAGGCAGTATTTGGGAGGTACCTTGGTGAAAACCTGGTAAACAAGCACCAAGTGTTAAGGTCCCACTTTTCCATTAATGAACTCCAAAAGATTAAGCTTGTACTCCCTGCATGTAAGATTGAGTACCCAGACTTATTCCAAAAGCGCAATCTCCTTTGAGACAAAAATGTCTACAATAAGGCATCTATGTCATAAACAAGAGAATGACAATTAAACAATCGATCAATTGTCCAAAATACAAGCTTAAAAAATTGGCAATGGACTCATATGACTCATCTTTATCGGCAATCCAATCTATCATCAATAAAATGATTCAATATATCATTAATCAAGCTATCAATTGTCTTAGATAGTGACGTATATACTCAAAAGTCTTATATAAGTCATCCATTCATGAAACCAAACACATGTGAAATCAAACATCAAAAACCAAGCCAATAAAGGAATAGAAAGGTTATTGACTAGGTCATTCATGTTAGTCTGTTGTCAATTTATCTTTCACGATTATGTTCTTACGCTCCTCAAGGATACCGTTGAGTGGTGAGAGGGGCTATGATAGATCATAATCTTGTTTTTTTTTTGTTTGTTTGTTTATGGAGTGTTTCAATTTGATTCTAGGGCAAGGATGATTTAGGATAAATACGATACGAGTTGTCAAGCATCTAGCAACAATTCCATGATTTGAGCTAATCCCTACAAAATAATTGAACATTCCTTATCTATTATCTTCTTTTTGTTATTAGATATTATAGTGGTATCTAGATGGTTGATATCTGGGTACATTTGTATCTCTTTCTTTTCATCATAAGGTGCAATGATGAATAAATATTGGGATGTATGATGACTTGGTTTCATCAATCATTCTTTTTTCTTTCCAAACTAATCTCTCACTAACTTTATTCTAACTAACACATGCATGTACTTAGATGCATTGTGCATTTTAGGTTTGCATTCATTTATTATATAAGAAAAATCCAAAACATATGCATATTAGATCATATAATCAATGCATTCATCAACAATAACACCATAACCAACATATGAATGCATCCATCATCATCATCATATAGTGATTCAACATTATCAATAAATTAATGCTCATCTGACACATTTTGTGCTTAATTTGTTGAGGGGGCATATAGTCCATCTATCTTCACTGGGGCAAGTTGGGACATGATCAAATCTGAAAAATCTTTGACACAACGTGACAAGCCACATTGTATCAAAGAGGGGCAAATGTAGACACCCAAAACTTGAAAGGCTTGCGACCTTACATTTAATTACTAATTTTCCTCTATTAATTAATAGTATCTTTTAATCAATAAATGATCATCTTTTTCTTCTAAATACAATCATCTAATCATTTCTCCAAAATTAATTAAATAATTAATTTTATTTACTTAATAAACCTTAATTTATTAATCTTTATTAGTTAATTAAATTCAATTTCCTAAAGTTTGAATTCAAATATTTAAACTTATTAATTATTCTTCTAATTAAATTCATTTCATTAAATTAGTTTTATTTCACTCCAAGTTCTATTTTAAATCAAAATAGAATTTAAATATCTTATTTATGAGTATTTTAATTTCTAAAATCAAATAAATAGCCAATAAATCTTCTCTCCAGATCAAAAAGGGAACTCATGTGCTATCTTTGTGATTGCATAAATCATTACACCTTCTCTTCAGTTCAAAAAGGTAGCTCACAATCAACTCTTCTGTTGACTAAACCATTCCCTCTTCTCATGAGTTGAGAGGAGATTATTGATTGCTTCTTTAGTTCCTTTTGATCTCAGCCATCCATTATCAAGCTTCTAAGATCGATCTCATCTGTCCAAATCATTTCCATTTCTATATAATCAACCCTTCTAAACCATTTGAAGGAGGTTTGAATTTCAAATCATTCTGCATAATTACTCTATGGGATTCTTGTACAAAGCATCAATCAAAATCATTATCATATTGATCTCACTTTCTCAACACTCCTAAGTCACAAATGTTATCAATACCAATACTGAGCACCATCCATACAACATTTTAGAAGGAGTAGAGAGAAGCAATAGAAGCTTCAAGCATTTTGGTTTTCATTTGTTTATTTTCCCTCTGGTGCTTGTTATTTTATTTTTCATAGGTTTATTCTTAGTATTTTGATTGATTTATTTCATTGCAAATCAGTGCTACTAACCCTCATTTGAGTGTGCACAATCAGATCCTATACAGTATCTTAGTGTTTCTTTTGTTGACATGTATCTATTTGAGATGCTTTTTTAACTCATTCTATTCTAATATAGTTTGGCAAAGATGTACTTATGAATTCTTTTATCCCTTTGGTATGTGGCCACCATTTGATGATGATAATATTTAAGGACCTTATGTGTTAGGATAGATGCCTGAAAAACATATGTGATTTCTATGCGAGTGATTATTTCTATCAATGATTATGATTTCCAAGTATTCCCAATGATTAGGCCCTTGCATGTGATGATTTTGTATTATATAGTCATGGTTAGATATATTTGTTCATGATTATTGTTATATCATACTTATGTACTCATGCTATGATTATCTCTTTGGAAATTGGAATTGATTATGTGACTAACCCTAATGGATTATGATCCAACCCTTGTTTATAATTGATTCATGATTTATATCTTTGATGTTATATGATTGTGTGTATCTCTAATGTGATTTCATGACTAGGGATGAAGTCGTAGTTACTCACCTAGTGAGGTCCATACGATGTCTTGATTCTAGTCATATATTTGCACTATCTTCCTTATATATGTATATGCACATGTATAGTTTCTCTATGGTGCAGGGTTGCAAGTAATAGGCATTGACTCCACCTGGCTTCACAAGCCTAAGTGTGAGATAAAATCCTTGATAGTTATTGTTGCATATATAACTTACCAAGGTTATCTTAAATGCTTTCTCTTATAGGCATAGGTTTCCTATTTTAGAGGTCTACCTTTCCGGAGTTGGGAATTCTTGTGAATTTTGATAAGTTTTTTTCCCTATCTAGTTTTTTGGTATTATGTTGATACTCTTGCGATGATTCTCATTTGATCTTTGCGATGTTGTGTTTCAGGGTTTTATGCTTGGTCAAGAGTTTTTCTTGACTTGTATTGTTGATTGTGGCAGACCTTGATTGATCTTGTGATTATCTCAATGTGTTTCATAGTTGAATATTATAGCCTCTTTTGGATAATTAGATTTATTTGGAGGCATGTGATTTTATTTCTATCTAGGTGTTATATCCTAAAGTAAGTATAAATGTGTAATAATATTAATATTGTTACCAATTACTTCATAGTCATATATATTATAGTGTTTGGTATTTGACTTATATCTACATTAATATATGAAGTGATTCCCTAGGCAAGCCAACTGTAACTTGGCTAGGAATCACAGAACAAACAACGGGAAATGGAGGGGGTTGAGGGCACTGATACCTAAATCCAAGCATGTGGCAAGAAAGGAGGGTTAGAATAACTCTAGTCCAAAGAAGAAGTTTTGGCAAGGTTCCCAAAAGGGGCAAAATAAAAATTTTCCACTGTCAGCAGTAAAACCCTTGAAACCCTCTTTCTAAGACTAAAATTGTGCTTTGACTATACGAACAAGTTGGGGGCTTAAAATTTATAAAATCTTTAAGTACTCTGAAAAGGGTATCTAGATTGGTTATTTGTTTGTGGTACTATTAAGGGGTTTTTCAAGATACCTTAGTTTGAGTTCATTTTGAGGGCTAATCCTTGTAGCCTTTTTGCAGCTTTTTGGTGTGTTTACACTTGTGGGTTATAATTACCCATGTCTACAGTATTTTTTGGGGTGTCAGATGTTAGAAGGGATCTAATGAAACCCTAGATGAGTGGCTAAGACCCTTGGAGGCCTTTCATGGACTTGAGGGTTGATTGTAGACTAGAGGAGCTAGTGAGCAAGGATGGTTCTACTTTATTGATGTGCCCCAACTGAATAGGTAGGATCTCTTGAGAAGGATCCTAGGGAGCCTAGGGTGAGTAGAAGCCCTAGTTGGTAAGGTGAAAGACCTAAGGAAGCCCTGAGAGAACTTGGGGTTTGAAGAGAAAGTTTGGATGTCACATTAGATTGGTATCAAAGCGGGTTAAAGATTTGGGAAGAAGCAGTGGATGTCTGAAGCTGCTGAAGAATTAGTGGGTGAATCCAGGATGGTGACTAATGTGGAATTAGCCAAAGAGGTTGATGAGCAAAAGAAAAAAATTTGGCTTCTTGAAGAAGCACTGCAAGAGGTGAAGAACAAATTGGATGTAGTTGCAGAGGTAGCTAAGAAAAGAGAGGAGGAAGAAGATGGGAAGGGTAAGAAGGTGGCAGAGGAAGACATTGTACTTGAACCTGATCCTATCTTTCAAGAAGAGCCCTTCTTGAAGGCCATCAAAGCCCTAGGAGGTAAAGCTTTGGATGGAGTGGAAATCTTTAGTGGTAAGATGGATATTGATGCAGTCATGGATTGGTTAGATGGCATGGAGAATCACTTTGAATGTGAGAGTGTCTCAAAGGCACAAAAGGTTAAGGTGGCTAAATCAAGGCTTAGAGGCTCAGCCTTAACATGGTAGAAATATGTGCAAGATGAAAGAGTCAGCATGGGTAAGAATCCAATAGAAAATTGGAGTGCTATGGCTAACAAGATAAAGGAGAGCTTCCTACCTGAAGACTTTGAGATCCAACTCCATAAAAAGAGGCAAGGATTGAAGGAAAAACACTTAGTTGTAACCTCCTATATTGAGGAATTTTAGAGGTTATGTTTGAGATCCAAGAAGAAAGAAGAGGAGTCACTCAAGGTGGCTAGGTACTTAGGGGGCTTGAAGTGGAATATCCAAGAGGAGCTTAGCTTGTGGGCCCCTACTACTGTCCAAAGATGTCATCAGCTAGATATGAAGGTAGAAGAAAAGAATAGGAGAAAAGGGGATTCCAACTTCAAAGATAGAGGTAAGGGCAGAAATCAGAGAGGTCAAAGGGGAGGCTACCAAGGGAAAGTTAGTGTACAAAGGAACCAAGGGGAGAGTAAGCTCAGAGAGAAAACTAGTGATCACTCTATAAGGGGTGGCTACAATAGAGGAAGAGGAAATCAAGGAGGATCAAGTAGAGGTAGAGGAAGTAGGAGAAACTCTTATTTTGCAACCATGAAGTGTTACAATTGTGGGCAGCTAGGCCATCCTGCCTATAGATGCCCAGACAAGCCCTCTTCTTCAAATAAAGAAAAAAGATTAGCATGTGCCGAAGAGGATAGTGTAAGGTACAAGGATGATGACATAGATCACATTGAATCTGAAAAGGGTGAGAACCTCATGTTTAGAAGGGTTCTGATTAAGCAACCAGCCCCTGATGAGCCTAGACATAGGAGGGCCTTGTTTAGGATCAAATGCAAGATCCTAGGGAAAGTGTGCAAGGTCGTGGTTGATTCAGGATCAACTAATAATGTGATATCAGAGGAGGTTGTTACTAAGCTCAAACTAAAGAAGATTCTCTATGACAACTCCTACAAGGTAACTTGGCTTAACAAAGGGCAAAGCATTTTGGTTAATGAGCAAACATGGGTGGAATTTTCTATTGTAGGCTACAAGGACCAGTTGTTGTGTGATATTTTTCCCATGGATGCTTGTCATATTTTTCTAGGGAGGCCTTGGAAATTTGATAGGGAGGTTGTGTATGATGGCAGGGCTAATGCCATAACCTTCAAAAAGGGATCCAAGACTTTCAAAGTTCAGTCTTTGTTGGAAGGGGATGAACCACAGTCCCAATTGCCTAGTGTGCTTCTATGTGGTGGAAAGGAGTTTGGAAAGGACCTTAAACATAAGGAAAGCCAAGGATTTGTAGTGATACTAAAGTCCACAAATGAAGAGAAATCAGTCAAGGAGCCCTTACCAAGTGAGGTCCAAACTTTTCTTGAAAAGTATAAGGACATAGTGAGTGATGGTACCCCAGCCACCCTACCTCCTAGGAGGGTTATAAGTCATCAAATAGAATTTGTACCAGGTGCCTCTTTGCCAAATAAAGAAGCCTATAAGATCACTCCAGATTATAACCTAGAGGTAGAAAGACAAGTCCAAGAATTGATGGACCAAGGTTTGATAAAAAAAAGCATAAGTCCTTGTGTAGTCCCGGTGGTTTTGGCATCCAGGAAGGGAGGAAAATGGAGGTTGTGCACTAACTCAAGGGTCATTAACTGCATTACAATTAGGTATAGGTTTCCTATTCCAAGAATTGAAGACCTTATGGACTTTCTAGGAGGTGCTATGTATTTCACCAAGTTGGACTTGAAGAGTGGGTATCACCAAATAAGGATCAAGGATGGGGATGAGTGGAGATGACATTTAAGACTATGGATGGTCTCTATGAATGAATTTTTATGCCATTTGTTCTTTCCAATGCCCCTAGAAAATTCATGAGGCTCATGAATCAAGTGCTCAAAGACTTCACAGGAAGATTTGTGGTGGTGTACTTAGATGATATCCTCATCTATAGTAAGACTAAGGAGGAACATTTCGAGCATATAGAGGAAGTTTTGAAGAGGCTTCATGAAGAGAAGCTAGCCACCAACTTGGAGTAGTGTGACATTTTCAAGCAAGAGTTGGTGTATTTAGGCTTTGTGGTGTCTAAAGGATCCTTGAAAATGGACAAGGAGAAAGTTACTGCTATACTAAGTTGGCCAACACCTACCACAAATACTAAGGTAAGAAGCTTTTATGGATTGTCCCAATTCTATAGGAAGATCATTAGAAATTTTAGTGGTATTTGTGCACCTTTACTTGATATAATAAAGGGGGGAGTTAAGTCTAAGTTTAAGTGGACCTTAGAGGCGGAAAAGTCTTTTGATATGTTGAAGAAGTAAGTAGCCACTCAACCCATCCTACAATTGCCTAGTTTTGACAAACTATTTACCTTAGAATGTGATGCAAGTGGCTTAGCAGTAGGTGGGGTCTTGAGTCAAGAAGGTAGGCCAGTAGCCTTCTATAGTGAGAAGCTAAATGAGGCCAAGAAAAATTACTCATCCTATGACCTAGAGCTTTATGCCTTAGTCCAATGTCTTAGGAAGTGGAGACACTATTTGTTTCTAAAAGAATTTTTTGTGTTTATAGATAATTAGGCTCTTAGCTACATCAACACATAGGAGAATTTGATCAACATGCACTTAAAGTGGGTGGAGTATTTGCAGGCCTTCACCTTTATAGTCAAGCATAAGAAGGGGAAATTGAACAAGGTTGTTGATGCATTGAGTAGAAGGGTTTTGACACTCCAAGAGATTCAGCTCCATAGCATTGGATTGGAGATTTTTCAGAATCTTTACAAAGAAGATGAGGACTTTGCTAAAGCCTACAAGGTATGTATGGACTTTGAAAACCATTTTCATAGCAGATTTTCAGAGTATACATTGCAAAATGGGCTTCTACTCAAGGGTAACCAGTTGTGTGTGCCTAGGGGTTCTATGAGAGATAACCTAATATAGGAGAAGCATAATGGAAGCTTCAGTGGACACTTTGGTGTCAGCAAGAGTAGAGAACTAGTGCAAAGGTTCTATTATTGGCCTAAGTTGGTCAAGGATGTGACCAAGTATGTGAAGCAGTACATGGTGTGCATGAAGGAAAAAGGAGGAATGAGCAATGCAGGTCTTTACCAGCCCCTATCGATTCCAAACTAGCCATGGGATTGTGTAAGTATGGATTTTGTTGTAGGCTTACCAAAACTAAGAAAGGTTATGATAGCATCTATGTTGTGGTTGATAGATTCAGTAAAATGGGGAATTTCATCGCATGTAAGACAACTATTTATGCAAGTCATATTGCTCACTTGTTTTTCAAAGAGATTGTAAGGATCCATGGACTTCCATTAAGCGTAGTGTCTGATAGGGATGTGAAATTCATGAGTCACTTTTGGAAGACCTTATGGAAGAAGCTTGGCATAAACATGTCTTTTGGTTCAGCTTACCATCCACAAACTAATGGTCAAACTAAAGTGGTTAACATGACCTTAGGTAACCTTCTTAGGTGCCTAACTAAGGAGTATGGCCAAACTTGGGATGTCATCATCTCACAAGAAAAATATGCCTAAACTGATAGCAAGAATAGGACCACCGGCAAGAGCCCTTTTGAGATTGTTTATGGCATGCATCCAAGAGGTGTGTGTGAATTGACTTGTCTTGGAGGCATGGATCAGAGAAGTGGTCAGGCTCAAGACTTTGTACAAACCATGAAGGAGATTCAGGAGCAAGTCAGGAAGACCATCATAGATAATACCCAAAAACTCAAAGCCAAGGTGGATAAAAAGAGGAAGGATGTTCAGTTTGTTGTTGGGGACTATGTGATGGTCCATATGAACAAAGAAAGGCTTCAAAAAGGTATTCCTACCAAGCTCCAGATGAAAAGAGTGGGACCTTGCAAGATATTAGCAAAGTATAGAGAAAATGCCTATAAGGTAGATTTACCTTCTGATGTAGGCATATCCCCTATTTTTAATGTGCACAACATGGTGGCATATAAAGTTCATCTACCTCAGATTAGTCCAGATGTTCATAATGATTTGGAACATGCTGCAGCACCTACTAATAGCCAGTTGGTGGTAGAGAAGGTGTTAGGCTCAAGGGTGAGGAAGTATACAAGGCACGAGGTGTATATGGAGCACCTCATCAAGTGGAAGGGCAAGCCAACTTTAGAGGCTACTTGGTTTTCTATGGAATATTTCCAAAAGGTTGGCATACCCATTAACATGATCCCATCAAGTTCATCTTAGTTCCTTAGGGGGGAGTATGGTGCAAGAGCACCTAGGTAGGCTAGTGTGAGACCTAGGGCTTATTTTTTATTTTGGCTTGTAGTGATGCTAGCCACATCACTATTTCAATAAGAGGAACCATTTGGTCCTTTGGTGTGTTTAGGAAAGTTGGAAAGGCCCAAAATGGCCAAGTTGCTAGAAGTTGCTATTTGTTGT
>MU225022.1:1593563-1627354 GCA_018584345.1 Thuja plicata | reverse complement strand
CCAAGTTGCTAGAAGTTGCTATTTGTTGTCAACTAGGTGACTTAGGTCCTAGAATGGGTAAATTGGTCTAGAAAGGTTCCTAAGGCCTTAGATATGTTATTTGAGGTCATTTTATGCATATTCCATGTTCATTTGGTTTTTAGGACAAGTTTGGAAATCTAACTCCATTTAGAGCAAAAGTTGCTAAAAAGTTGTCATGTTGTCTTGACAAGTTTTCTTGCTCTGAGCAAATTTTTAGCATTCTTGTGTTGGAAATTCTCTAACTGTCTTAAATAATTAAAAATTTAAGGAAGGAACCTATAAAATTCCAAGGAAAACCTTTTCATCAGGTTGGTCAAGTTTGAACAAGCACTGTACAGACTGTGCATAAGCATCTCTTTGTTAATTTTGTGTTTTGCAAGGCATTTGAATAAGAAGTGGATTAGATGGCTTAAATTTTGTTTTGAATAAGCTCTATGTTGTTGTTGTGGATCTTTGTGTGGCTTTGGTTTGAGTTTTTCTTTCATTTTGTAGTGTTATTGAAATTCATTTTGGTTTTGCCAGTTCGCTGGTCTGAAAAGAGTTGCAAGTGTAAAATGGGGTCTTAAGGCCACTTCCCACCATTAGATTCCTATGGTCTCTTGGGATTTGGAAATAGACTCCATGTACTCTATGTACACTATAGGAGGGCCCAATAAAATCATAGCAAGCATTTATGAAGTGATGCCCTAGGTAAGCCAACTATAACTTGGCTAAGAATCACAGAACAGACAGCGGGAAATGGAGGGGGTTGAGCGCACTGATGCCTCAATCCAAGCATGTGGAAAGAAAGAAGGAGGGTTAGAATAACTCTAGTCCAAAGGAGAAGTTATGGAAAGGTTCCCAAGAGGGGAAAAAGAAAACTTTCCCACTGTCAGAAGTGAAACCCTTGAAACCCTCTTTTTAAGCCTAAAATTGTGTTGTGATTGTACAGACAAGTTGGGGGCTTAAAAATTAAAAATCTCCCAGTAATATGAAAAGGGTATCCAGATTGGTGATTTTTTTGTGGTACTGTTAAGGTATTTTTAAAGATAACTCAGTTTGAGTTCATTTTGAGGGCTAATCCTTGTAGCCTTTTTGCAGTTTTTTGGTGTGTTTACACCTGTGGGTTGTAATTACCCATGACTACAGTATTGTTTGGGGTGTCAGATGTCAAAAGGGATCTAATGAAACCCTATATGAGTGGCTAAGACCCTTGGAGGCCTTTGATGGACTTTAGGGTTGATTGTGGATTGGAGGAGCTAGTGAGAAAGGATGGTTCTACTTTGTTGATGTGCCCCAGCTGAATAGGTAGGATCTCTTGAGTAGGATCCTAGGGAGCCTAGGTTGAGTAGAATCTCTAGTTGGTCAAGTGAAAGACCTAAGGAAGCACTAAGAGAGCTTGGGGTTTGAAGAGCAATGTTGGGTGTCACATCATCTACAAGAAGTCAATCTACATTTGATAGAGCAAATCAAGATGCTGAAAATTGCTCAAGAGATGTAGATGGTAAAAATGATTGATGTCATGAATGATTCAAGAAAACCTAAATCAGAGAGACCATTGGCTATTAATGATAGGAGGACAATTAGTGAGAAGCTACAAGAAAAAGAATCAAAGATTCAAAGACTTACTGATCATCACCATGAGATTACCAATCAAATTATTCTTATGAGTGAAGAAGGAAACAGATTAAATAGTGAACTCATTGAAAGAACACAGATCATCAGTGAGCTAAGAGAAGAGAATGAGAATCTAAAGCATGAAGTAAGAATTTAGAATCAACACAATGAATTAATCAAGAAAGCTTAAGATAGCAATAAAAGGATGGATGATTTTCTTGACGGACAAAGAAGAGTCAACAACTACACAGGAATAGGGTACACAGACAATGGAGAATCATCTAATCAATTATATCAAAGGAATGTTTATGCAACTCCAAGAACCAAGAAGTTGTCATGCAATCATTGTGGAAAACTAGGCCACATCTCAAACATTTGCAAAAACAAAATGAAAGGTATTCCTCAATCACAATCTACTTTCATTGGTAATTGTTATAAATGTCACAAGAAAGGACACAAGGCATTTGAATGCAGATCCAAGGTGACAAATCCCAAAAAGGAAACCTAAATGGACAAGTATTGTCCTACCTACAAAATGAATGGACATTGCTGGAAAAATAACAAAAAGGCATGGACACCAAAAGAACTTGATAATGGCTACAAACCAACAAGAGTAACTCGTATGTTTGGGACTATAAAACATGGGTAAATTGCATAGCATGTGGAAGGTATGGTCATATATCTGCCAACTATATGAGAAAATAGACTAGAAGACCAAGAGGATGGTTCAATCTAGGTATGGCATGTTTACATTATCATAAGGTTGTACATGTGATAAAATATTGCAAAGACCGACTGACAGAAACAAGAACTTATCCCAATAGAAACACCATTGATGACATCAAGAAGATGAGAAACAAGATGTAGGTAAATGACACAAACACTTAAGGTGCTGGAACAAGAAATGCAAATGATAATGCCCCATCCAACAGATCTAGTGGCATCACTATCTCCAACTAAATTGCAAAAGTAAGTATGGAACCGCATTATGCCAAGTAATATTATGCATTAGTTCAATTACACATTGATAATATTAGATAAATTAGCATTATTGAAGATGCACTGTATTGTTACTTGTAATATTGTTGAAAAATAATTCCATCGGTTAATGGGCACAAATAAGAATCGATGAAAACACACAATAAATTTGAAACTACTTACCAAAATGTATCAGGCATTACACAAAAGCCAAGTCGCTTAGTGTAACCAACAGACATCGGTGATCTTTGAGCTGACAGAAGTTGTGATTGCCATTTTACCAATAATCATCGGTGAAAACACCAAAGCTGCTAGCTACTCTGAAATGTTGTGCCTACAACGAAGATGTTATTTATGCCTCAAACAACGAGCTCAGTCTTTGTATATTGATGAGTCATTTGGCATTAATGACAACTTAGGGCATAAAAGTTATAAAAGCGTGATGGAAGAACTCATTTTGCACCCGTAATTTTTGAGAAAGAAAGTAGAGCAATTGAAGAACATATTGAAGTGCAACCTCAGCAATATTAAAACACTACTCAACGGATTCACGAGCAAATCATAGAAATTTAGTAAGTACCTACAATCACCGACCACGTTGTTTATTTACAGAAATCCCTAAAATTCAAAATACGATAGCATCTACTTCAAGAACAACAAAAATGAAAGAGGATAAGAAGAAAATGATTAATCTTATCAACAAAAATACTTTTGTTGAACCTAAATATAAGTTACACCCAGAAATTGCATTGTAACCCAATGATTCTGGAGCATTCTCTAGAATCCCACCTAGGGTTTTTCTGGTAGAGGATGTAAGGTCCTATATTCATTACAAGATCTTAGAATTAGGAGATCTAGACTTGGACAATTCCTATAGGGCTCTATGTGATAAATTTGGAAAGTTGAAAGAAGAGCAGAAGCATCTAGAAGTGAAAGGTTTGACAAATGCACTACACTTTCCTAGGGTTTTTAAGACAGAATGAATACGGATAGTTCTCAGCAGAATGCATAACCATACATTATGGCTTGATGAGCCTAAATGAATAAAAAAAGATGTTATTCATGCGGTTACTAGATATCACACAACTAACAAGCCAAAAGGTCGCAAGCACCCATCCTTGAAAGAGGTAGAAAAGTTGACAGTTGCAAAATTAGACAAGAGAGTTCTCAAGGTTAAAACCATCACCAATGAGGAACTTATGTTTGGTCCATGTGTGATAGGATACAAGATCTTTCAGGATAGCAGAATGAACAACATAGAAAGCACTGCTATGAGCATATCCTACAAGATCATCAAAGAAGGAAAGAAGATGGAACTTGTAGAAATACTATTAACTCAACTTGAGGAGAACATGAACACCATAAGGTCTTCAAGGACAAACACTTGTAAGTTTGGTTCTTTAATTATGTGCATATTCTTTTACTTTGAAGAAAAATTTCCTTCCATAAGAAAAGTAGTATGGGACACAAGAAAACCAATCACCATACAGATATGTGAGCACATAGAATCATTAGGTACAAATTTTGATGACCTAATGAATGAGTATTTCAAAGGATTTAAATAAAAGATGCAAGCTAGAACTAGGATACCTAAGATTTTGATAGAAGAGCACAAGGATGACATATGTTTTATGGTAGATACTGACTTTACCTATATCAAACCAGTAGTACCTAGAAAATCTTGGTTGTCACCATTAGATTATGATATCAAAATATGACAAGCTAACAAGTGCATCCAGGAACTATTGAATGAACCATTGGACATCAAGAAACCAAGATTTGGAACTTATGAAGAGGCCAAACCAAAAATCAAGTCACATCTTGTTGTCAAGAAATTTTTAAACAAGAAGAACAAGATGGTAAAGGACTTAACCAAGAAATTTGCAGTTATATAAGAAGGTGGAGAGTAAACAGAAGGAAAGGAGGAAGAAACTAAAGGCTAGTCACCCATCAGTGGAGATATAGCAAAGAGTGATACAGAGGCTACACACTCAAATTCACCACCTCCTCCTCCACCCAAGAAATCAAGAACAACTGATGCTTCAAGGACAAGAAGCAAAACTGCAAAAGAAGCAACTCCTTCACCACTGAAGAAAGGAAAAGTGAGAACCTATAAGAGGAAACCTATCTCACCAAAGGAAAAACAGACCAAATAGAGGAAGTTGAACAGAACTAGAGAAGATCTAGAAGAATCAGCTATGGATGAAGCTAACATAGATGTGGAAAAATTGAAAGAACCCTTGATTCCAAAGACAATTGATGAAATACGTAAAAAAATTTCATAATCACCATCTATCTCTGATCCTAACATTAGGAAATGGTTGAAATTTGATCCAGAGGATCAAAACAAAATTGAAGAAGCTATAATAGCTAAACTATGCAAACACCATTATGTTCCACTTCAATTCTTAGAATATGACATTCCCAAGGAACTAATAGAGAGATTGTCTGCAAGATGGACATTTTCACTTCACCAAGGAAAAGAGATAAGAGAAAGAGTATTTGTTACTCTTATGCCTTCTGATTCAAAGAAGGAAGAGATAAGTGAAATGATGAAAAAGTATGGAAAGGAGCTCTCACCCAAAATGAGAGCATACAAATTTATCGAGGGGAAGCTAATTGAGGTAGATCAAGACAACATTAAAAAGTGGTGCAAGATACTTAACAAGCCTACTAAGGAAGCTAGCTCACAGAAAGAACACATCATCATCAAAGATGTACACGATGAGTCATCGGTGGAATTGGATAAAGAAGAGAGTGATAAAGTAGGCCCCAAACATACTAAAGTTATAGATGAGGTATGGCCTGACAGTACTCTTGACAAAACTCAGAGTGAAGAAATCCAAAATCCACCAAGCCCAATTCACATTGATTTCAATGATGAAGAAGAAGTTATAGAAGAAGAATTGACAATAAAAGGTAACTTAAATGAGGATGTGAATGTTGAAACATGGTTAGATAATGTCATTAATGACATTACAGGAAAAGACCTTGCAGAAGAAGTGCAAAAAGATGAATATATCACTGTTGCACAAGGTAATACCGATAGACAGGAAACACTTAATACCATTGCAGAGGTAAATACACCAACCAACATGAAAATATTAATAGAAGATATTGATATTGATTCAAGTCAGGAGAAATCATCCAAGAAAGATGATGATATACCAAAGGACACATGTAATGAATAAAATAAGGATGCATCAGACACACAGAAGGATCAGACACAGAGATGAAAGATGCAACCAACACTCAGCAAAAGGTGTCTACTGACAAGGACAAAGAAGGGGATATTAACAAAAATGATACATTGTGAAAGGATGAAGAGAAAGCAAAAAGTGAATAAGTTAAGCAAGATGATAACATTAAACAAAAGGAAGAAAAATCTATTGATACACCCAAGGCCAATGAAGAGATGTCTTCACACAACCAGTAGGTGGACTTTGAATAGAAGAAACAAGAATCTTCATCTTCTCAACCTTGACCTACCAAATCAGTCCAATCTTATGATCTACAGATGGTAGTTCACCAATTTGTCTCTCAACAAAAGAAGAAGAAGAAGTAGAAAGTAATGAAGAAAGACATCTTGGCAGTAACACTTGATGAGGTAATTGAAATACCCAAGTGGGATGTATCTACTTTGGATACTGAAGAACTTCAAAAGTTTGGATTGATATGCCAAAGAAAAGATATACAGGAGAAAATGAAAAAGGCACATAGGGAAGCCCAAGCACTTGATAAAGCTAGGGATATACTACAACAACTTGTTCCTGATACAAAAGTTGAAGATGGCATATCAGTCATGGAGAAAATTGTAGTTCTTTCCGATGCCATCATTACTCAGAGTGTAGATGCAGAGTAGGCCATGGAAGAACATGAAGAGAAGAAGTATCAACACAAACTTGTTGTGAAGATCACCCAAGAAGTGGCAGAGAACAAGGTAAATCTCTCTGAATTAGAAAATCAATTAGAACCTATGATTTCAAAAGCTATTACCTTAGTTCAAAAATTGTGCACACTTGAGAATTTCACAAAGGAGAATAGTGAAAATTTGTCCCTGTTAGATTCGGATCTGACAGTGAGTGCACAAAGTTTAACCTCTGATGCAAACACTATAAAACTGCATCATGACAAGATCACAGTGGTAAATAGATTAAGAGAAGAGATATGGTATGTAGAGTCACAATTTATAAATGAGGTTACCAAGATGGAGGCTCACATATTACCAAAGCTCACCACTCTGCAACACCACATTACAGATGCAAGAAATGCGGTAGCAACCCCAGAGATGTCTGTGGTAGACAACATCTACGATATATGTGTGAGGATATCACTTGGAAAGTGGCTCTAGAGAATTTAAAGGAAAAATGGGAGAAGATGGAGGAAATAAAAGCCTCACACTCACACATTGTTGAAAATTTGTAAGTACCTTTTCCTTTACTATCAGAAAAGGAGGAATGCATAGTACATATGTACAATATACTACATTAGCAGAAA
Source organism: Thuja plicata (assembly GCA_018584345.1). Classification (NCBI taxonomy): domain Eukaryota; kingdom Viridiplantae; phylum Streptophyta; class Pinopsida; order Cupressales; family Cupressaceae; genus Thuja; species Thuja plicata. The sequence continues at coordinate 1,620,262 of MU225022.1, read as the reverse complement.
GAGAAAATGATATGTATATTGTATGTACAGCATGAATATGTAAAAATAGATATGTTCATAAACTTACACTTACCGACATATGCATAGGGGGAGTCATTTCATGACTAAAATAAAAATGACTAAGGAAGAAGTATACACAGGTGTACATTCTAATACATTAAGTATGCTGCACATATCATTTTTTAATACTAATGTCAAAGGGGGAGATTGATGACATTAAGTTTTACCATTAGTATACTTAAGTGAAAAACATGATAAAGGTCATCAGTATAGGCATAACCAACACACAACATACATGCATAACTGAAGAAATAAAAATGCTAAGTACAGAATTGACCGACGAACACTGACAAGTGTTGAACCGATGACAAAGTGTAAAGGACATAACCGACAGTACAGTTTTCTGAACATCACCAACAGAAAAAAAAAGGCAAGGAACTAGACAAACAGTTCAAAATAGGGACAAAGACAGAGTAGAAGACTGACAGATTGAAAAAGCAGCCCGACCATCAGAACCGACAGTCAGTTACAAAACCCACAAAAAGTGGATCTGACTTTCCACGTCAGATAAAACATTGTAATTCTATTTATAGGATTTTAATTTGATTTAAAACATTACTTGAGGGTCAAGAAAGAATATTGTAAATATTTTAAAGCATCTTAACAAATCTAAAATATAACTAACTAAAGATCAAGGTCAAGTTGTAAACCTTGCATCTAGAGTTAATCTGAAAAGCGTGAATCAAGAATGGACCTAGAAACTAGTATATATAGATGTTCAATCATTTGTAATAGGTAATGGGTTGATAAATGATTGTAGCCATGGAGAGCTTCTAAGCAGAAGAAGTGAATTCATGCAAAGCTCAAAAATAGATTATATCAGTTATCAAGAACATAGACAAGGCTACCGACAAGCAGAGACAAGGTATTATTCAAATCACTCAAGGTGATTACATATACATTGTAAGCTTTATAGGATCTATTATCAGCAATTAGAGATTGCATATACTATCAGATCAACATTTATATTGTAGTTGCATTCTAACAAGTGCATCACATCATAAATCCCTTTGTAGAAGGTGGACTTAACAGTTCTTTGATAAATCTCTTAATAGAGTGCACACCTAACGGTGTAGCTAAAGCTTCAAATGAATTAGTTCCTAACAGGTCTCCACTCTAATACTCCTAACAGGGTAGATCATCAGAAGTGATCAAATTGTAAGCCTTAACCAGCTCCCTTCTTATTTGTAGATAGTGAAGTTTTGTGGGTAGACATCCCCACCGCAGTTTTTACTTTCTAACAGGAGTTTTTTGCAATATCATATCTTGTGTTATGTGTTATGTAATTTCATGTATGTTTCTTGAATGTTTACACATGTAAATAACTTATGTTATGATTCCACATACACAAAGAAAGATAAACAAATAGATAGGTGAATATACAAATCTGATGACACAAAGGTTAATGGGCCAAGCACATAAAAAGTCTTAGAGGTACTGATTCACCCCTCCCCTCTCAGCACATCATTCCAATAATTCCAACATATATGTATATGTATATATATATATATATGTGTGTGTGTGTGAGTGTGTGTACATATATATATATATATATATATATATATATATATATATACATACATATATATATATATACATACATATATATATATATATATGTATATATGTATGTATGTATGTATATATGTATGTATATATATGTATATATATATAGATAGTGCACACACACATACACATATGTTATATGCAATTATATTTGCATGATTGTGGATATTATTTATGGTGTGTAGTTTATGATTAAAATAAAGTATAGTATTATTAATAATAATTAGTGCGACATATAATATTGCTAATGTGGATAGGATATATATATATATATATATATATATTATAAGTAATCTATTATGATACATATGTGTATGACTGAATATAAAAGTATTTATTAAGTTATATTTGAGTAAGAAATGGTTGAGTATTTAATAATATTATGTTATTTAATAATGTTGCTTAGATAAGAATTGGTTACCACCCAACAAAATTCTTTGAAATCTATTTGAGAGAGTTTGTTTTTCATTCTTGGAGGAGTGATTGCTGGATTTTTCATGGGAGAAAAATTATGAAATTTGGAGAGGAAGATTGTTGAATATTTTTTTCTTGAAGATTTCATAGTTTTCTTTTCTTTTGAGATGGGGACACTATTTGAGATTTTCAATTATTGAGAAAGAAAGTTATTTCTATGGATTTTAAATTTCTTTCTTGGATATTTCTAAAAATGGAGAGGGTTTTGGAATGCTTCATCTCAAGTTTGGATTTCTTTCTTCTTATTATCTTCTTCTTCTTCCTTCTTCGGTTGGATATTCGCAGGACCCAAGGTAAGAATTGAATCCCTCAAATCCATCATTTATTTTATGGAACATGAACATTTTTTTTTATGATTTTGCTATGTATGTTATCTGTACTTTTCATTATAATAATTATTTGTGAATTTGAATTCATTTTGGTGAAAATTGCCATGTATTTTCCTAGGTTTTCTACCAATCTATTTTTGGAATTAGGTTGTATGAATGTATTAATTTGGATCTAGGGTTTTAATGAGTAAATTTTTTGGAAGTTAAATTCAAAAACATGAAATGGGTATTTCTTATATTTTATATTTAGGTCTCAATCAATTCCCTATTATGTGCATTATGTTGGACTATTTCTCCCCATCCTCCATTCATATTTATCAGTCAATTGTCTTTGCTTGGTACTACCTGGTATGAATAGCTACAAGTGTAATTTTGACACAAAATATATATAAGTCTTATCTTTCATATGGCATTGTTTTTTTGCATTTGTGTTATGTTTTGTGGAAGTTACTTTCGTTTTAGTGAAGACAGGTCTGAACCCCATCAAGGTTTTTTGGTTTTAGAACAAAAGCCATTAATTTATTTTCCACTGCTGGATCTTTAAAAAAATTGGATTGAGATTATATAAATATGTTATCTAAATCTCCACCAAATAGATTGGCTTTATTATATCTTTTTTGGAAGATATGGGTAGTTTTTTCTGTGATGACTATTCTTTGTATTTAATCCTTGTTTGAAATAAATTAGTTTAAGAAGATTACCAAGTTTTAGGGGTTATATGGTTATCAGAGGCTGATAGGATCATGTTTTTGATTAAATTGGTTTATTATTACTCTGATTATGATTTTTTTTTAATCATGTATGTTTCATTTAGATGCCCCTTTAAGTATTTTTTATTAATCTAAGTGCCAGATTAGGGTTTAGGGTTGTCCTTTGGATTAGGGACAATTGTTTCTTTTCTAAACTCAATCAATTAATGTTGTGGAATTGTTATGAATTCCATCATGTTTTAATTTGGTTTATTTATGCCTTCATAATTTCTATTTATGGGTAGGGAACCCAGTTTATAGATCTTGTTATTGATGATTGTGTCTCGGGTGGTCCTATTTGTCTTATGGTTCATCCTTTTGTGTTGTGATCTTGGGGAAAGGTTACTTCCAACTTAGAAATATCCTAGTTGATACCTCTTGTGTGTACCTTGGTTTCTATCTCCTATCATGGGGAGTGGACCTATTTTAATCCACGTGGTTGGGTGGTTAATATTTTTATATCAAGGTATTGTTAGTGGTTCTATGGATGATCGTAGTGCATGCTTCCTTCCTGAATTATAGTTGAAGAATTTTCTATTGTAACATGTATCTTGTACTTAATTTAATTTATGTATTTATGTATTTTTGAGCTCCTCAATTGATACATCTATAAATGATCAATTTTCTAATGTGATGTACTTCAATCAGTGTAAGGAATGAGTAGACCTAGTGAAAGAAAAGGGAAAATATTATATGTTATCTATGCTAAAGGAAAGTTTATTGTGATAATCTATCATGACTCTTTTATTAATCAATGTGTCCATTTAAAAACAAAATGAACTTAGATTTAGTATGAAATATTTTATCTAGGAATGAGGGTGTTATCTCTTAAAGAAAAGGGTTCAAAAGAAGTTATTGTGAAATGATGAAATGAGATAGTATCTTGATTGTAGTATTCAAATGATGATTATGTTTACTAATTGCCTCCAAATATGTATGAAGCAATGAAATACATAGGATATTACTTATATTAATGATTACTAGTCTCTCTTACCTGAATGTTCAAATGAAAAATGATATAAAAGATCTCTTTTTTGTAATGTTAGTGACGCTTTTGTGGAAAGAAGATCTTTGTATACTTATTGTCACGTTTCCTTGTTATAACGTAGTTTTGATAAAGGAACTTAGGATATGTTGAGTTATTAACATTTTTAAATTATGATGATGAAAAGAAAATGAAATGTCAATAATTCATATTAGGAATTAGAGATCATAAAATGTTACATAGGAAAATGAATGGTTACGTTAAATGTTAACTTTCCTAGATGAAATTTAATATGTAAAAGAAGAAGATAAAACCATGTTTTTCTTTATTTGAAAGTCATATGAATTGATAGTAAGCTTAATTTATCAATTATATGTATTGAATTAGTATCTTATAGTTAAGATAGTAATATTTACTTGAAGCACTTAATGAATCTAGAATAATGCAGTTTAGGAATATCTCACTAATGGATTGGTTCATGTTGTTAATTAACAACATTAAGGAACCTATGGAGGACATAGATTGAGTTAGATATTTAATGATAATTTATGTTGTTAAGAGAAATGGTATTCATGTCTATGAATTAGGTAATCATTGTAAATTATTTTCATGTTGGTTGTTTAAAAAAATTTACTTGCAACTTTAGTGGTAGAAGCTTTGTCGTTCTGGGTTCCCTAGCGGGGAAATACAATTCATATCAGAGCCTTAGGCTTCCACAATGGGAACTATAGAACTCTCATATCACTTATTTCTTAGTGTTTTTCATAGTGTTCTTTTGATTTTATCATTGTATTAGTAAGATAGGATCCTAGATATAAGAACTACGTTCTTTGTATTCATGCTACATTGTTTTACAAAATTATACCTATTCTTCTATGATTAATTTGTCTCACATAAATTACTTAGGTTTTGCATTCTAGAATTAATGAATTAGCCTCCTGAGTAATTTCATAGATAGTGGATATATTTCTAATAAAGAAATGTTAATGTATTCATCATACTTCTATGTCACCTTCTTTCTATACTCCTGGAAAGACTCAAAGTATTGTGATAATTTGTTACATACTTTATGTATTGATAGTAGCTATCCTTACCCCCTAATCCTACCTCTAAAACTTTTCATTGTGAGTGCTTGTTATATTGATTTTAGGTTACTTAATTGATATGAAAAGGCTTAACACTCTATTTCCTATAACTACTAAATTTACATCATAATTTCTATGTCTGATCAATTATTCTACTTAAAGAGATTTTATAATTTGGAATTGAATTTCTTGCATTTATAACAAGGATTAAGATATTACCATGGTAGTACTCAATCTTATAGAGTTAAAATGATGAATTTACTACATATGTATTGTAGGTTATTGTAAGGGTTGAAATATTGCATATGTCTTTCCTTTTCCCTATTTTAGAAAGAACTGACAACCAAATATTTGTATGGAAGGGGAATTTAGGACCTTATCAGTTAGGTTGAATCATTGGAATTCCTGGGTAATCCCTTTGGCCATATTTGTTTTGAAGAAATATGAATAGTTTGGTAGTATTTTATAAATAAACATTGTTTGTATTTCTCTTGAGCTTTATATGCAATTGATAATGAGAAATGATGTATGGTTGATTATGTTATTCCAACACATGGATGTTAAAATGAATTACATTAGGGTTATTTGATATTAATAATCACAAATTAAAATAAATATCTATTCTCTCTTCTTGATGAATGACCATCAAATGATCTTAGCTATGTACTACAAATATATGATCTAAATTGTTGATTTTGAAATTCTTGGGTAAAGGACCTAATTCCCCAAAGTGCATTTTTTATTAAAGTCCTATGTAGGGGTTAACCATATTGATAAAACTAGGATATTTCATAATTAAAGGTTCATATGTGTTCTTTTGGTATAATTATTGAAGGAAGAACTAGGGTTGGTGTAATATTTTCTGGACTATTTTGGGAAATTGTTTGTTCTTGATTTGGTGAATTTTTATATTTAGATGAAATATGAATGTTATGGTAAGTTTAGTAATGATTTAATTGTCCTCCCCAAATTTTAATAGTAGACAATTGATACTTTAGTTAACAAAAATTGTTGTAACCCTTATTAATTTACTTCAATGTATTTCCTTATGGGTATTGAAATCATGTTATGTTAGTAAATACTAGTGTCTTGAAAATGTCTATATGGTTTGATGTGTCTTTCTTTGAGGTATTTCTCATGTGTAATGTAATTAACTATATAATTAATTTAATTTAAAAGATGATTCTTGGTCCACTCTTGGTGTCCTTGATTCGGTGATAAGTGCATGTCCATAATAGTTTATAAGGATTAGTTGTGAATGTCTTATGTGACAAATAAATGTGTGTAGTACATATTTTTTGTTTCATTTCCTTAATTAGAAAAAAAATTGTGTGTTTTTTATATACGCAGCAGCAAGAGGGTGTTGACTCGAGGTACAAAGGTGAGCTGACTAAACAGACTTAACAACATATTAAATCAGTAAAGTCAGAAGAATAAAAAAAGTAAAGCATCATATACCTCTATCAAAAACCAAAACATAGAAGCTAAACCAGTAGTGAGAGGTTTCCCATATATGAAAAGTATGAAATTCCATCAGCCAAAAAATAATACCAATCCATGCAGGGCTATTTAACAAAATTAAAGTCTTTAGCTTAAAATTGAAATTAAAGAAACTGGCCCAACTATAGGGCTTGGGGACCATAGTGTAATAGCACTCCAACCCACACTTCACCACTAGCTGGATCCTTTGCCAATCCATAAGTGTTTTGAAAGCAACACGTTCGCCCACTCCTCATTGAGAAACTTGAAGAGTTCCCATTTTCCTTCAATAGACTCCTTCCTAGTAGAGGCCTTCTCATTCAGCAAACAAAGGGTAGTGGAAAAGGTGTGCATGACCTTGAGGGAAAATTTTCTGACATCCTCCAGCCTCTTATTTGTGTTGGTCGAGTCCTCATTTAGTTTAGCCACTGTATTCTCCAGATTTACAATCTGGAACTTGATTTTTCCAACCAGACCAATACCCACAACACTTTTAGGATTTTCCATCATAGTGACAGGGGCAAAATGTTCCTTTCCCACTTCAACCATAGTGTCTTGGTTAGTATCCTTTTCCACTTCATGATCAATATTAGTCTAGTTATCATCCTTGTTGGGAGATTCAACTGAGACATCCTCTTTATCAAATAACTCCTTCATAGCACATTTCCCCTTCTCCTTGGCAAGCTGAGAGGACCGGTGGGTATTTGTGGGCTGGGGGTCAGTATTCTGGGGGAACTCCATGTTGATGTAAATTTTCTTGTATTTTTTGGAAGGCTGGGGAGATTCCTCATGAGATAGGTCATGCTTGCAACCTGCATGCAAGGTAGTGGTAGGGTGGGTTTCAAAAGATTTATGGTTGGAAGTAGGGGTAGAGCCTCTGATAAAACCAGAATGCGAGGAATGCCCTAGTTGAGGGAGACTAAGGGTGACATATTCAGCTGGGTAGCTTGGGTAATTTCCATGATGGGTGGAGCACAAAGAGCATGGTGGAAGTGGTAAATTATGAAAATAAGCCCCTGGTGGAGGTAAACAGGTTTCTTACCTAGAGAAATTGCCTCTTTCATGGCAGCCATAGTTGTTTCCAAGGAATGCAAAAGATAGAAAGGCATGGAAATTAACAACTTATGCCTAAGGTGGTTAAGAAAAGGGAGGTGATAATTGTAGAATGTACTAAAATGGCCCTCTAGGGTTAAATTTTTCATAACCAGCTTGCACATCTTCGGCCAGAATTCTGGAAGGTCAGCCCTACCATAACTGTCATTTTTTGACACTGGTTTGTCATCTTTGGAAAAAAACTGATCAAACTCTATTTTTGCCTTGGTTTTGGTGGTTTTATTCCACTTCCTACCTTTGGTGTCCATACCAGTGGCTTTACCAATAACCTCCTCATTGATCTCAAAGGTGATACCATTTATGGTGACCCTTCTCTTGTTCTAGCTTTTGGAAAACTATCGAGATATCATTTCATTGTGACCAGCCAAGCATTTCATGAAGGGAATAATCCCTCCTTCCTTACAAAAATACATCACCATCGGGTCCAGGTAAAACTCCTCCTCAATCTTGTTCGGTTCAATCCTATTACAATCCCCACCCATTTTAGTAGATTTTTTAGACACAGCCCACACCCAAAAATTCCATGCCCAGTAAGAGCTAAAACCCTTCAAAGCATAGTACCACCATAAACCAAAGCACAAAAAAAAAGTAGAGAAGCTACATGAAATGGAAAAAAATGAGGTTATATCTTGGCCTTAAACATGTGTCATTTTGCATATGAAAACTATGATAATAATTGCCTTTAGGCTCAAAAAACATTGCCAAGGATGCCATTGGGGTTAACACCGTGGAGCAGTGTTGTAACCCATAATCACCATCAAATAAATCTTTGTCGTATCTTTTATTAATCTCCTTAAATTGCAAATGTATTCGATTCCACTTAAAGACATAATGATAGTTCATAGAGGGAGTGACGTAAGAAGGCCACGTCCATCACCAAAAAGAATTGGGGAACACACCTTCAGAGGCCACATGGAATTTCCAAATGTGACAATCAACCAAGCTATAATGGATATAGATTGTAAGTCCACCTTTTAGCGCCTGAATCAGTCTTTGATTTTTAAACATTCATATTTTTGTTATTGGCACCTCTCATTTCCCGTGTAAGCAGGTCTTGAGTATTTTTGGGTAGCTTAGTAACAACTCTACAACATCATAAGCCATCTGTGTGTAATCTCAAAGTTGCCATGGAATCAGCCACTGAATTCCCTTCCTTGTAAATGTGTTTTATGGTGGTCTCACTAAAGTGATCCAAAAGACCTTTTATATCTAACAAGATAGGGTCAACTCTCCACCCAACCATAGAGAAACCACCACCAGCCTCAAAACAAATCTTGGAATCCCCCCGACCTAAATCCTGGTGCAACCCAAGTTAAGAGAGAAATTCAGTCCCCATAAGAGAGCCATAGCCTCCACCTAGTTAACCGAGTGGTCAATGAGGGGACCAACATAAGTGGCCACCATTCTCCCCCAGTGATCCCCTATGATTCCCCTTCCATCTTGTAGTCTGCCCCAGGCAGGCCCATCAAAATTAAGTTTGTGCTAGGAGACCTAAGGGGGGTCCCAAATAGTCGCCTTTCTGGCTCTTAGTTTATTGTTGTCAAATCTAGAAAACCCCTTGCCCAAACCCCAATCCTTAGAAATCTTCCAGTAAAAGTTAGTAGGAGGGAAATTAGGGCTTTTCCAGCTTCCCACCAGCAAATTTTCCTGTAAGAGTTTATAGTCGAGATAGAAAATGTATCCTTTATAGTGAGTTCTGTATCTCTGAATATCTTGTTATTGCATTCCTTCCAAATTACCCAACATAATATATGGGGAATTTGGTTGCATAAGAGTTTTATCAGCGGGTGTTGTGAAGGCAAGTGCCACTCAAGTAGCATATCCTAGATGCTATGGTTTAAAGCCCATGGAAGGTTGAGTCTAGAGATGAGCCCCTGCCAAATCCTAACAATGAACCCACAGTGAAGCATGACATGGCTAGAAATTTCCTCAGCTTTCCTGCACAGGCAACATCTCTTAGCAAGGCTAAACCCTCTTTTGACAAGATTTTCAAGGGTGAGGATTTTCCCATGGAGTATTATCCACCAAAAAAAGTTAACTTTAGGGATTAATTGTGGCTACCAAACCTTTCTCCATAAAGAAGTGTCAGAATTGTCATTGATAAGAAGACCATAGGCTGATCTCACAGAGAACCCACCATGTTGAGTGTGCCTCTAAAGAAATCTATTAGGTCGATCTATGATAGGGATGTGGACCAAAAGTAACAAGTCATTGAGTTTAGTTTCCAAGTTGGTTAGTTCCGGTCTACCCTGAAGAAAAGAGAGGAGGTCAATCCACTTATCATTAGAGATAAAGTTGGAGAACAGTGAACCAAAACCAAGGGTCAAAATGGTCCTCAACTGAGAGAAACAAGAGTACCTGAGGATGATGTACAGTAGCCAGGGGTCATCACAGAATCTGATCTCCTTACAATTACCCAATGACTAGATGGTCCCCTTTTCCAAGATACTTTTGCATTTAATGATACTGTTCCAAATTTTGGAGCCCCTACGGTGGCCCTACACCATGAAGAGTTTACATTATCATCCCCCATCCAGATACTTAGCTTCCATATTTTGAACCAATCACCAGTTTCCCGCACCATGGCCCAAGCCATTTTGGATAGTAGAGCTCTATTAAGGTTGCAAATTTTCCTTAATTTCAGGCCCCCCAGGGCTTTGGAGAGACAAACCTTATCCCAACAGACCAATGGGAGTCATTTATTTTCCTTTGACCTCGACCAAAGGAAGGTATGTTGAATTTTTTCAAGCTTGTCATCCATGAAACCATAGATTTTAAATATAGACAAAAAATAAACCGGAATGCCTTGCAGGGAAGTAGCAAGGAGTTGTAGCTTACCAGCATTACTGAGGATTTTACCTTTCCAGCCCACTAGTTTCCTTTAGGTCTAATAAAGGATATAATTCTAGAATTAATTCTTCACATCTTTCATAGTCAATGGAAGGCCAAGATAGGTAGCATGAAGCTTTGCAGCCTGGCATCCTAGAATCTTCAAAAAACAATTATGAACTAGGTCCTCAGTGTTAAAGAACAACATTTGGCTTTTGTGATAGTTGATATGTAGTCCCAAAGTGGTAGCATAATTATCCAGCAACCACTTCCACATTCCATCTTCCCTAACTGAGGAGGCCCCAAAGAAGAAGGTGTCATCAATGAATTATTGCAGGATCGTAGGTTGAAGATTAGTGGTCGGCTTGATCCCCATAATCGCTCTATAATGAGCCATCTCCATCATGTTACGGCCAAGGACCTCCGCAAGGAGGATAAAGAGGTAGGGAGATAGGGATTCCCCTTGGTGAAGACCTTTTCCCAAGTGAAATTTAGCACTAGGTTTACCATTAAACAACACTGAGAATCTCACAGACTCCAAGCAAACCTTAATGAGGTCGATAAATTTCTCCGAAAAACCAAAAGTAGATAGGAGTTTGTAGAGGAAATTCAAATTGAGTTTATCATAGGCTTTAGAAACATCCAGATTGAGGGCCATCCTAGCAACCCTACTATGGTCAATGGAATGAATAATTTCATGAGTAGTGATGGCAGCATCCATAATTTGTCGACCGGGGATGAATCTCTTCTGATTAGGGCTAATAATTTTGTCTAGCAGAGGTTTGATTTGATTAACCATAATTTTAGAGAAGAATTTATATAAATTATTGTAAAGGCTAATAGGTTTGAAGTCCTCCATGATTTTGGGCTCCGCACATTTTGGGACCAACATAATATAGGTGTCATTAAGTTTCTTAAGGAGATTTTTGCATCTGATGAAGTCCCGAGCAGCATGAATGACATCATAACTGACAATATCCCAAAATTCTTGGAAGAAGGCATGGGGAAACCTGTCCAAATTAGGGGCTTTGTAGAATACCATGGAGAAGACCTCCATTTGAACCTCCTCATTAGTGACCCTTGACATGAGCATGTTATTGTCATCTCTCATGATAGCCTCGGGGAGTTGAGCAATGAGATAGTCCTGGAGGTTAACAGAGTCCCCAGTATATACGTTGGTGAAAGCTCTAGAGAAATAATCAGTGGCTAAAACTCCAAGCATAATAGGGTCATAGGTTTCCTGCCCCCCTAAGTTCCTAAGAGTGGTGATGGAATTCCTTTTTTTGTGCTTACAGGCTGATTGATGAAAAAATGCAGTGTTATGATCTCCCTCCTTCAGCCATAAGACCCAGGATCTTTCTTTCCAGAAAACTTCTTCATTGTCCAAGGTCTCCTTCAAGCATTTCCTCATAGTTTCTTCTTCCATGTGCAGATCACCCGATAGATCACCCCTGCCATTTTCCTTTGGAGAGCATCTAGTTTCTCAGTTAAAGCCTTCTTAGTGTGGAAGATGTCTCCAAAGGTGAATTTGATCCAACCTTTAATCACTCCTCTGATAAGCTCAAGCTTGGAAGCAACCCTAAACATGGCCTTTGATTGGTGTAGACCACCATTGTTAGATCTTCTCATGGAAGCCTGGGTGGGAGGCCCACATAATCTCATATCTAAAAGGTGCAGGGTATGGGTATTGAACATCCACCCAATTAAGAAGGAGGGGGTTATGATCTGAAGTCATCCTAGGGAGCGCAACCAAAGAGGAGGCTGCCCCAAAATCCAAAGTGGAAGATAGGAAGACTCATTCTAGGTGAACCTGTATGAGATGATGCCCTTTCCTGTTGTTGGTCCAAGTGAAGGGGTTACCTCTTAACTCAACATCATAAAGACCATTATCACCAACAAAGCTACCCAGGTCTCCCATACTATTAGTGTAGTCCAAATGGCCTCTGCACTTCTTAGAAGGAAATAGAGGAGAGTTAAAATCTCATGCCACCATGAACTTGGAATCCAAGAGACTCAAGAAAGATAACTTTAGATCTTCCCAAACCCCCCTTCTCCCCTATTGGGTATTAGGAGCATAAATTTTTAAATAGATCCAAGCCTCCTTCGGGGAGGCGAATGCCACTGCCAGGTGGTGGTGGGAAAAATTGTGAGCATCACCCCTGACCTTGGAAGGGTTCCAGAGGGTGGCTATACCTCCCAAAGCTTCTTGAGCCTTAGAGTAGAGAAAATTGGACCCAGGGAAAAACCTTCCCACCAAATCCTCAAAATTATCATAGGATATTTTAACCTCTTGAATTAAAAGAATGTCAACCTTATAATAAAAAATGTACTACTTGACAACAAGTTATTTCTGAGGGTTATTGAGCCCCTTTATATTCCAAGATAGAAAAATCATTTCTTACCTTTTTGGTTGAGGTCCAGGGTTTTCTTCCTTCCTGCAGCAATCTCCTTTATCATGCTCCTTTTTCATGGATACATTAGGTCTCCCTTTTATTTATTCAAGAGTCTTTGAATCAACACAATTTTTTTCACCAAAAAAAAAAGACTTGGTGAGTGTATACGAGGAAGTAAATAGAGGGAACTCTTGAGGATGGGGTATGTGAGGTTGTTGTGCAACTAGTATATGATACCTTCCTATGTGTGGTGCATATTCCTTGGAAGCTAACTACCTTACACAAACAAGGGATATGACATGTGGACTTATATCAAGGGCCTTCATGTGAATGGCCCAAGACACCATCAAGCCATTAAGTGAGTTATTAATTATGTATTATGGATCCTAGATATAGATGAGACTGGTATTGTACCCTAGGGTGAGAGCTTGTCTAGAAAATCATGTCCACTCCTGAGCCTTGTGATGTGTAATCCCAATGATATGGACTCATATGATTGTTTATAATGTGCATTTAGATATGCTCAGTGTTGCATTTTAGATAGAAATCTATCATTCAAGTATTACTATGTTTATGATTTTTTATTTATATGTGTTTAAAATAGATGGAAATTGTAACAATTTGATATATTTAAGGAAAATTGACTGGTTCAAGCTATTTACCTTGGTTCTTACTTTCTAATTAAAGGAAAAGTTCTATTTGTACTAATTTTTTAACAAACTAAAGTTATCCTATCTGGCTATAATAAAATTGATTAGGATATATATTTCTTTTATGCCTAACTATGTTATGAGGATTATTCTCTATATAGTGCATGGATCCAAGGATCGGTTATACTTGTGATGTTGGTTAAAATGTGTTTAAGATCTAATATGTGATGTGTTTCCATTTCATCTTTTTGACTTCTAGGAGTAATTTGAACCTAAGGGGGGAGGATATAATACCCCTATAACCCTAATGTGCCTTTGGTAATGTTGAAGGTATCTATAAGAATTTTCCTAAGGAAAAGAAAGAATATGCCAAGATCTAGAAACTCAATTGATGGCACAAAAAAGAGAGACAAAATAATATGATCCTCAATTGAATAGATTCAAAGATGATCTATAATCAAACAATAATAGATCAATGCAGTGGAGGAGTGCCTGAATATATATTAAATGGAAAAATATTACAAGATAAGGAGATGATAAGCTATTAACCACACTAGGCGGAACCACATGTCCAAAAAAGGTGGATCATCCTCCATTGTACAATGAAGTATGTGCAAACATGTGCAACAATGAGAGGATGATTAATGTGATAAGATTACTAAAGGTGGGTCTCACACATGAGATAAAAAAAAATAACTCTACCTAATATGTCACTCTCCTACAACATTTGCTAAAATGAAATTCAAACTCCTATGTGTCTATATGACAACTAATATGCAAATGCATTATCCTAAATAAATTAAGTAAAGTGTAATTAGAATAAATATTATACCAAGACCCTTTCTTAAGTTTAACTTAGGGGAATTCACTTAGGCTCACAATGCTAGACGACAATGCACAATGGGTCTTGACTACTAGGCCATGTTAGGTACCCATGTATAATATGCAAGTGTAAAATATATGGAATGCAATCTCTCATAAAGAAGATAAAGAGGGGAAACCCCATGGGAAAAAAACCTCCTCCAAAAAGAAAGATGAAAACAAGATGCATGGATGTTTGGAGTAATCAAGACCCCCCCATTATGACATACACCATGTATATACAATAGATAAGTAAGAGATGGAAAAAACCCCATATGAGGAAAAAGTCCCTGCATAAGAGAGAAGAAGTATAAGAATAGAGATAGGATAGCCCCCCCTTGTAGAATGCCCATCAATGATAGCTACTCTATTATAAATGTAGAATCTCTTCCATGAATACTAAAGAATGTTCCTCCCCTTAGGAAGAAACTGGCACAAGGGAGGGTTGACAATGGGGCCAAAAGGCTCTCCCAACTGCCAAGCCACATTGCAAATGCAATGTAGAAGAAACAACAACATAGTGAGACAAGAAATAACATAGATCATTTATATTAATTGATCAAAATCATTACATGTCAGGTTGTAAGGCCTTCCCAATTTTGTCTATATACATTTAGTGAATTACAAATTGATCTTCATACATGTGAGGTAACAGACCTTCTTACAGAAAATCTCCCATCAAATCCTATTCTAGAACTGATGTTGAAATGCCTAAACTAAGAACATAGAAAAAAATATATACAAGAGTTCACCAAGAGAGGTTGGTGCTCAAATCCATAAGTGAGACCTAGATTTAGGTCCACATAGAACCCAATGAGAGACCCCAAATCAATTAAGCCATAGTAAGTAATTGAAGAAGTCGGCCACCAGATCCAACTCCAAAACAAACATCTTGGGCAAAGGTTGACCGAGCAACAAGAAACAAAAATCAAGATTCAGAAGAGAAGACCGAGCAATAGAAATAAAAAATATTTCCCAAGCGATAGAAAAAGCATGCCTGAGTAACAGAACCTAAGAAACAGGGACAAGCATGTCGAAGTGACAGAACCCGAGCAACAAAGTATTTCCTGAGCAGTCTCCAAACAAACTAAAGAAAAAACAAACATTTTTTTGGTTGAGCAGGATTGCCAATGAACCAATATTCTCTTGCATCAGACACCTGGGGTTTATAGAAATGATTCCCTGAATCATGTATCAGGTCCAAGCTGAAATGAATCCAACCTAGATTGAGAAATCCAAGATGAGTCCTCAATCGATTTTTTCTTCTACTTTACCAAATATTCCATGTATTCTTTTCCTCTTGTACTTATATCCATTCTCTATTTTAAAATCTTTTCAATTTCCTCTATCTACTTCTTAGAATAATCATTTGGTATTTTTACTTCTTCATTAGGTTCATGATATTCATGCAAGTCTGCAATATTGAATATAGGTGATATATCCATGTCATCAGGTAATACAACTTCATAAGAATTTCCACTATCAAATATTCTTAGTATTTTTCAAGGACCAAATTTCATCTTTAATTTTCCATATGTTCCAATAGGAAATCTTCCTTTCTTTAAATGAACCATTACTATATCACCAACTTTAAATGTTTACATGTCTTCTGGATATGTCTACACTATCTTTGTATTTCTGATTACTTTTCTCCAGCTTATGTTTTACATCTTCATGCAATGTCTTCATGAACCCGACAAATTCTTCTGCTTCATCACTTCTTTTCTCTTCTCCAGCAATATCTCTCAAATCTAATATACCTCTCAGTTGTGTTCCATGAACAATCTCAAAAGTTGTTTTTCCAGTACTTCTATTCACTGAACTATTGTATGAAAATTTTTCTTGTGCCAATGTCAAATCCTAATTACTTGGTGTGTCTCCAGCTAAGCATCTCAACAGATTACCCAAAATTTGGTTTACAACCTTTGTTTTTCCATCAGTCTATTGGTGAAATGTAGAACTAAACTTCAACTCAGTATCCAACTTCTTCCAGAGTGTTTTCCAAAAATATCTTACAAACTTACTATCTCGGTCAGAGATGATACTCCTCGGTAATCCATGCAATCTGAAAATGTCCTTAAAGAAAATATCTTCTATATGTACTACATCTGATGTTTTCTTACATGGTATGAAATGTGTTATCTTAGAAAATCTATCCAGAACAAAAAAATATGGAATCATTACCTCTTGATGTCCTAGGTAAGCCAAGAACAAAATCTATCCTAATATCACTCCAAGGTTTCTCAAGAACAGTAATAGGTGTATACAACCAGTATTCTGACTCACTCCTTTTGCAACTTAACAAACTCCACAACTTTTCACAAATTTCTGAACATCCTTATACAACTAGGGCCAAAAATACCTTTCATTAACCAAACTCAATGTTTTATCAATACCAAAATGTCTAGCCAATCCACTACTATGTTTCTCCTTAATCAAATGATTTCTCATTGAACCTCTTTGTATACACAATTGAAAACCTTTAAACAACATATCTTCCTGAATGATATAGTCTTCATACTTACTTGATTGATTTGAATTAGGTTCTCTGCACACTGTCCACTGCTCAAAAAAATCAGGATCACTTTCATACAAACTTTTCATGTCATCAAAACCAAGAAATTCAATTCTAATTTTAGTCAACAAAGATCTTCTTTTACTCAATGCATCAGCAACTTGGTTAGATAATCTGCTCTTATGTTTAATCATAAATGTGAAACTCTGGAAATACTCTACCCATTTCATATGTCTCTGATTCAACTTATTTTGACTTCCCAAATATTGTAAAGCCTTATGATTAGTATACAACGTAAATTCATTTGGCATCAAATAATGTCTCCATTTCTTCATAGGTGAACAGTAGCATATAACTCTTGATAATAGAAAAAATATTTCCTCTTAGCATCATTCAAATTTTCACTAAAGAAAGCAACAGGTTTACCTTCTTGAGTCAACATATCTCTAATTGCACTTCCACTTGCATCACATTCAACTTGAAATACCTTATTGATATCAGGTAATAATAACATAGGTAATTTAGCAACCTTCAACTTCAAAGCCTCAAAACTCTTATCAGCTCCATGTCTTCATTTGAATTCTCTTTTGTCTCCTCTCATGGTCTCAGTCATAGCATTACAAATAGAACTAGAATTTCTAATAAAATTCTTGGTAAAACTTGGCAATCCATGAAATGATCTTACCTTAGTGACATTTTCAGGTGTAGACCAACTAAGTATAGCTTCAACCTTCTCTGGATCCATCTTCAAACCATCAGCTGAAATTACAAAACCCAAATACACAAGTTCTTCTTTCATGAAGGAACACTTCTTTAGATTTATCAGCAACTTTTCCTCTTTCAATCTCTACAACACTTTCCTTATATGCATCAAATTATCTTTTCTAGTCTTACTAAATATTAGAATATCATCCAAATACACAATCACACACTTATTCAAGAATTTATTCAAAACTTCATTCATTAATCTTGCAAATGTACTAGGTGCATTAGTTAAACCAAAAGGCATAACCAACCACTCATACAAACCTTCCTTTTTCTTGAAACTAGTCTTCCATTCATCACCTTCTCTAATTTTGATCTGATGATATCCACTCTTCAAATCAATTTTGGTAAAATATCTTTCTCCACTCAAACAATCCATTATGTCATCCATTGTTGGTATAAGAAGCCTATAATTCACTCTGATCTTATTATTTCTCTAGAATCAATACACATTCACCATTCTCCATTCTTCTTAGGTGCCAATACAAGTGGTACTGTACATGGGCTCCAAATTTCTCAGATCAAACCTTCATTCAGCAATTCATGAACTTGTCAGTTAAGATCTTCATTCTCGCTCAGTGTTAACCTATGTGGTGCTTTGTTTGGTAAACTAGCTCCAGGAATCAGATCCATACAGTGACTGATATCTCCCATTGGTGGTAAACCATTAGGTACATTATCTAAAATTATCTCCTTGTACTTAGTGAGTAACTTTCCAACTTCTACAGGAATGTCATCTCCTATATTCTTACTCAATTTGTTATGAATCAAAGCATAATAGATATCATTTCTTTTCAAATCTTTAACAAACTATCTACCTTCCATCAAACAAACCCTCACAGATATACATATCTCACCAACAGATTCTTCAACCAAAGGTAACAAATCTTGCTTCTTACCATCAACCCAAATACAATATCTATTCAATCTTTTATCATGTATATTATGTCTATCAAATTTCCAAGGTGTACCCAACAAAATGTGACAACAATCCATTGGCATAATATCACACATCTTATCATAGTACTTTCCAATTTTTAGATTCACAAAATATTGTTCACTCACCATTAATGTGTGTTCATCCTTGATCCATAAGATCTGATAGGGCTTTAAATGATTCCTTCTCTCCAACTGTAACATTGTAACCATTTCCTTAGATTCCAGATTCTCCAATCTTCCACTATCCACAATCACCTTCCAAACTTTGTCTGCAACTCTACGTCTGGTCTTGAACAAACTTTTCCTGACAGGGTCTAGCTTATCTTTATCACTTCATAGTATCTTTTAGATCATGAGATTTCCTTCCTTCTCAGCTTCATTTGGTGACTCCTCTTGCACCAATGCATTTTTTCTACTACTTCCTTTCTTTCTTGCATGTCTACATTCAAATTATTTATGGTTTTCTTCAGCACAATTGTAACAAGTTACTTGGAATCCCTTTCTGCTATAACCACCTCTAGAGTAATTTCATTTTCCTTGGTATGAACTTCCAACTTTCCATTCAGTCTTTCCTTTGTCTTGAGATGTGTCTGAAATTGACTTGTCTAGTTTAGATCTATTGTTTTCACCATGAGATCTACCTCTTCCTCTAGGGAATCTACCACCTCTACCTCTTTGTCTTTGTTCATATCTTCTGTTCAAATTTTCCTCATCTTTTAGGGAATATTGATATGCCTCCTCAATTATTTCCATCTTGACCAAACTGATCTCATCGTTTATGGAACTTCTCAATCCATTCAGGTGTCTTTCTACTCTTTCCACTTCATCTTCTACATGTTTAGATCTGATGTCCAATCTAAAGAATTCCTCAGTGTATTCTTTTACTGATTTTTCTTTCTGCTTCAAACTTTGCATTCTCCTAATTAGGTTAATCTGGTAATCACAAGGTAGAAACATACCTTTCAATTTGTTTACCATCTTATCCCATACCTTGATATTGTCTTTACCTTTCCTATTTTGATCCAATTGCAGATGTTCCCACCATAAGGATGCATGACCTTTCAACTTAGTGCTTGCAATATTCACCTCCTTATCCTCTGCTACATTCTCATATTCAAAATACTTTTCCATATTAGTTATCCAGTCAATCAATTCATCATAATCTAATCTTCCACTATACTCAGGAGGATTAAACTGAGGTGTGGACTTCAAACTTGTCAAATCTTGCAGCAATCTCTCTTCTTCCTGATTCATCATAGGTGTAGGTGTAGCTTCACCTTGAACCTCTTCCAATTCATCATCACTAACATCTTCAAGATGTCTTCCTCTATGTTGGGCTATCTCAACAACTTCCAATCTATCAGCCATCTATGTAAGCATATCAACTAGACCTAGATCGGCATTCCCTCTCCCATGAACCATCTTTAATCCCTCTACAATTGTAGGTCAGATCACAATCTCCTACCCCACAAAAATACCAACTAGGGTTATGGTTTACAAGAAGGAACTTAGATCTCACCAATGCTCTGATACCACCTGGTGATAGGGAGTGTTGAAAATGGGGCCACAAGGCTCTCCCAACTACCAAACCACCTTACAGACACATTGCGGAAGCACCAACAACACAGTGAAAGAAGAAACAATAGAGATCCTATATATTAATTGATCAAAATAATTACATGACAAGATGTAAGGCCTTCTTGGTTTTAGTCATATACATTTAGTGAATTAAAAAATGATCTTCATACATGCAAGGTCACAGACCTACTTACAGATAATCTCCCATTAAATCCTATTCTATAACTAATGTTGAACTGCCTAAACAAAGAACATAGAAACAAATATATATACAAGAGTCCAACAAGACAGTTTGGTGCTCAAATCCATAAGTGAGACCCAGATTTAGGTCCACACAGATCTCAATGAGAGACCCACATCAATTAAGACATGGAAATTAATTAAAGAAGTCAGTCACCAGATCTAACTCCAAAATAAACATCTAAGGAAAAGGTTGACCGAGCAATAGAGTGACTCGAGAAAAGAACACCCTGAGCAATAGGAAACAAAACCTAAGCATCAGAAGAGAAACCCAAGCAACAAAAATAAAAAAATCTTGCCCGAGTGATGGAAACAAGCATGCCAAAGCAATAGAACCTGAGAAATAGATACAAGCATGCCTGAACGAGAGAACCCGAGCAATAGAGTATTTCTAGAGCACTCTCCAAACAAACTAAATAACAAAACAAACATATTTTTGGTTGAGTAGGATTTCCAATGACCCAAGATTATCCTGCATCAGAAACAATGTCAAATGTTTGAATAAGATACCTCACCAATATGTAGGAAGAAACCTCAAGATGAATGGTTTCTCTAAAAACTACTCAACTTTCCCTATATTGACACCGAAGGCTTTCCCTTCCAAAACTGCTAAAAAGAACAAGTCATGATCTAACAAGGATGGATGTAGAACATTTCCTAAAGAACCAAGACTCTCCCCTAATGATAAAGAGACATATAGAAACTTATGTACATAAGGATCCACAATCATATCAACATCGAAATATTGATCATATAGAGAATGGACAAGAGGATCAGAGTATTCCCTTGCAACAACTGAAGAAGGATCATCCTCATCAAATAGAAGATGTATGTCATAAATGATATCTCCCATGTCTGCAATATATGACTCCACAAATAAACTTGCAATGTTTGTCAAGTAGTTGTCCCCTAATGTTGTAATTAGAAGACAAGGTGTACCTAATTGTACTGAATCACATGGACCTATCAATGTAGAAATGTATGCATGTGGAATATGTTGATGTTGCGACCTTTTCCTTTGACTATCTAAAGTATTCCCCAATAGTGAACCTATTGAATCAAGAGTTTCTCTAACCCAATGAGGTCTAGTGGAAAAATATGAAGGAGTATATTCAACCTTAATTTTACCAAGAAAAGGTTTAATCTTGTGTATCAAGGTTGAAATAGATGAACCATCTAAATTACTATCACTAGTGTCACTATTAATTACCATAATGTCTAAAGTATGGAGAGGAGTAGAGGATAAGCTAGGTGAACTTTACTCAAATTGAACATTCCTCTCTATGAATATCTCATGAGTCTTAGGATCCATAAGTCTATATGCCTCAACAATTTCTTCATATCCAATGAATGTAGAAGGCCTTGGTGGATTTTCCTTCCATTTATGTGAAGATATGTGTGCCCATGCTGGACAACCAAATACTCTAAAGTGTTTCACAACCAGTTTTATTTTATACCATGGCTCAAAAGGAGTCATTCCATCTAAGGAAATATGAGGAGATCTATTGAGAATGTGATTGGCATAACTTATAGCCTCTACCACAAGTGATGGATCAAGAGACTTTGCTTCAAGCATGCAACTTTCCATTTCCTTAAGAGTTCTAATCTTCATTTCTATAACTCTTATCTATTGTGGACTAAATGCAACTATATTTCTAAGATCAATACCCTCAAGATCATTAAAATCCATAATTCTTGAGTTCGCATATCATCTTTCATTATCTATAGGAAGAACCTTGATGATTTTACTTGATTTATTTTCAACATGAGACTTGAACATGAGAAACTTATCAAACAATTAATTCTTGTGACAATTAAAGTAGACCCATGTGTAGCATAAAAATTCATCAATGAAGGTGAGGATATAGCGACCCTTGCTAACTGATTTCACTAGAAAGGGGCCTGCTAGAACACTATGAACCAACTCAAGAACAACTAATACTCTCCAAGGCTTCCCTTTTTCAAACTTCTCTTCAAGATGCATATCCATTGAACAAGTTGAACATTCACCCTTTGAAAATTTTATTGTAGGTAGACCTTTGACCATATGTTTTGAGCTAAGGTGATGAAGAGAGAAGAAATCAAGATTCTCATACTACTCATGCCATAATTTACTTTGTGATTATGTTGGTGTAAATAAGGCATATGAAGGAGACTTAGGAAAAAAGTGGGAGAAAGAATAAAACCTTGTGTCATGATTACCTTTACCCACTACAACCAATAAATCATCCTTAATATTTCATATCATTATTGAATCAAGGAATTCAACTTTATTTCCACCTCCATAGTGAGTGATTTGGTAAATTGAAAGAACATTGGTGCTAAGGTTAGGAACATAGAGAACATCCTTGAATGCTCCATTTTCAATCTAAACTTTTCCTTTCCCTTCAAACTCCACTTGTGTATCATCCCCTACAAAGATGTGAGGTACCTAAGATGGCTCCAATGAGGAAAATTTCTCCTTTGAAGCTCCTATAGGATGAGTGGCACCCAAGTTAAGAATCCATTCCTCTAAAGAACTTGTACTCTCCATAAATTCTTTCCCTTTTCCCTATGAAGTGGATGGAGGTGAATCCTTGGAAGCATTTGGAACATTGATTTTGTTCTTCTTGAGTAATTTTCCCAACTCATCAATCCTGTTAGTCTTGCAATGATGCTCATCATGATTTGGTTTCTTTCAATATGCACACAAAAGTGTATCCTTCTTGTAGTTGTTTCCCTTCTTGTTGGAAGAAGAAATGCCTTGTTGTGAGTAGAAATATTATTGTCTCTCTGATTGTAGTTTTGGGTTCCACTTCTTTTTTTTGTTGTTGAAAATTTTTCCACCTTGATTTCTTTGGTTTTCATTATTATCCACAAATGCCATAGACTTTAAAGACTTGATAATAACCATATCCATCAAATTTGATAGTTCCCAAATCAGCATTTTGTTGGATTATCTATGGAAAGGTAACTGCGGAGAGGGGAGGGGTGAATTGGTACTTAAAAACTTTTAACTATAATTATTTACCATTTACTGATCTGAATATCATGCATAAAGACATTATAAAACATGTAATGTAAATCAAAAAATCATAACACATAACTCCATGATTTTTGGTCATGCTGAAATCCTTAGTTAGAGGAAAAAAACTGTGGTGGGGATGACACCCACAATCCTTCACTACTACAACATAAAGGTTTCTCAGTTAGAGCTACAATGTTAGCTACTTCTAATAGCTTACCCTATTACGATTATAAAAAGACTTCTGCAGTCTACCTTGTAAAATGATTTTGACAATCTCTAATCTAAGAGATGTACCCTTTTAAAGGATTTACAAAATAAGACCTGTTAGGGCCTACCCATTGAATGGGATTTTTACTCTTCTATTGATTATAAAATCTATTACAAAAATCTTTGTGATTATGCATCAAACATAATATTATTTAGACACTTTACGCTCAGCAAGTGAATTACCTCATTCTACACTCGGTAACTTATCAGTTCTTCACCTTAAAAATTTTGCATTCTAACTCCTTTATCTTTGTCTATGTCTCTGTAACTACTTCTGTCTCTGCAATTTATTTTTTCTCTGCAATGTTTTTATGATCATCGATCATCTTCATGTTTTGTTCTATTTAAGTAATCTTAAGGCGGTTAAACTATTCTAGATCCTTCTCCTTCAATGGTGGACATGAAGTGGTGTAAGTTTGGTTTCATTCCCAACACATTTATTTCACTTAACGTTCATTGGTTAAATTTCCTCGTGATCATATACAATCATATTTTTAGAATCCCAATGTTCTACTTAACTTTTACCTTGAATAATGTAAAATATTTTTCTGCTCGACATCCATATTCAACGTATCCAAGTTGAAATGTTATGTTGGCTCTGATATTACTCGGTAATATGGTTTGATCCTTCTTGGTAACATAATGTCTACTTGGTTAATAAATTTTCTTGATGACTCGGTGACAAATGATGATCAGTAACTTTCACTACTCTCGGTAATTGTCACTTCTTAGTGACTTACTATTCTTTTCTCAACTCGGTGCTTGTCACTATTTAGTTCATGGTGTCTCTGATATTTTTCTTTGTCAACTGTTTGCCTTAGTGTATTCTACCTTTTACCAACTACCTCCTTTGACAAACATGACTTCGACAAAACTAATGAGAAAAAATAACTCATGTACAAGTAAAAATCTCCCCTTTGACTTTATATGCGCATTTTGACATAAACTTCAAATTCATCAAAATTTTGCAAAAACTTCCAAATACTCAAAAACTCCTCCTAGGATAATACTCCTCAAAATTTGTATACTTATATCTCCCTTATGTACTGATATCCATATCTATCCTCCTTGTGAACTTATAATATCTATCCCCCTTTTTTACATATATGCCAAAAAACAAAATTACTTAATGCTCGAAAGGGTATACTTGTACCTAATTAAAAATGTGAGGGTACTTCTTATGTACATCATCCAAGGATGACTCCCATGATTCTTTAAGTATGTGAAGCATAACAATCTAAGAAGCAACATCATCTTTCAATCCAATGATGGTGTCCAATGAACTACCATCAGGGGTATTAACCAAATCCTTGGTCTTCTTCAAATGCCTTTGCATTGATTCAGTGTGGGGAATCAAAAGTGCTTGCAGCTCAAGAAGTTTCATCCTCATATTATTCTCTTCTCTTCAAATTTCTTTTTGCATTCCCATCAAATGTTTCAATCTCAAGTAATAAACTTGTAAAGAACCAGCCTCGGTAGTGACACTTTTCAGCTTCTTGGTTAGCTCAGTCTCAATAGAATACTCTTTCTTCTTTATATCCTTTTTGAATTGGGAAATAGAACAAACTTTCTGAAACATTGAAATAATATCAGACAATTTAGTCTCAATATCAGTAGAGGCCTCAAAAATTGATACCTTGTGTACTTCAATATTGTTTAGAATGGTTTCAATCATTTTTTGTTCCATCTTCCTCGCATGAACCTTCATCATGTAGTCAGTAGTGACTTGATTTGGATTTTGGACTTGTTGAACTAGTCCTTCTACTTGACTAACAAGAATTTATTTTTCATCAATAGTGGCATAAAAAACAATGTCCTATAATATATCCTTAACACTTTCTAATACATTAGTCTTCTTTCTCTTTTGAAATAATTTATTTTTCGCTGCCTTAAGTTACACCAATTCTACATACTCAATCATTTCATTCAGGGCTTATGGTAGTAGGTCTACATCGGGTAAGATGATCGGTTGGCTCATATCTACATGATTCCTCTTTTTTGAATTCTTCTTCTTTGCTAGCATACTTCCAGTTGGTGAATTCTTTGGGGAATGTGATGCCTTTAGTGCATCGGGTGTTGTCTGGGTTGGAATAGTTTCATCTCTCTACTCCTCTTGTTTATTTTATTCCTTCTTCTCCTCCTATTTCTCCTCTTATTTCTTCTCTTTCATTGTGTCCTCTTTCTTCTCATCTTGTGGTTTCTCAGCTTCCTTCTATTCACTTTATTCCTTTGGTTTTTCTTTATCAAGATCTTATTGTTGTGTAATAGACTTGGTTGGGGGAACCAACTCGGTGTTCTGTGTTGCTAGGTTCTTAGTAATTGTATCCTTCTCTATGTACGTTTCCTTCTCTGCTTTCTTTTCCTTCTGGGTAAAAGCACAATAATCTGTCACCCTTTTACAAAGGAAAAGGACGACAAAATCAAAGTTGTTTAGCTTCAATAGTATAAAAGTGACATTTATGTTTGGAATTTGAAGATAATGTAAACTAATAAATTTTTTTTAAATGGATGAAGTTTATGATTAATATTTTTAATATTTTTTTTGAATAAGTTTTGATATATTTTTTTAATGTTTAAAGATGATTTTTCAATTGCAGAAATATGTTGAAAATTAGGGGTCTAGTTCCCGCCAAAACATTATATGTAAATAAACATTTTTTCCCCTAATTTCAAAATATGTTATATATTACATATATAGCTAGTGCATGAAGAAATAAAAATTGGTTTGTGACCTATATTTTCTCTTTTATAAAAATTCAAATTCCAACTCACCTGAAATCGACAGTTTTCATCTCCCGCCATATTTTTCATAACA
>MU225022.1:1577227-1593480 GCA_018584345.1 Thuja plicata | reverse complement strand
TTTTCTTTCTCCAAATCAACATCTCCTTGAATGTTAAAATACCTACTTGCAATATTTTTTAATTATAATAGACTATGTATAATTAAAACACTATAAAATCTATAAGTGATATTCTTGACTCTGATCTGTACAAAAGGGTATTTTTGTATTTTTAAAAAAATATCATTAAAAAGTCTTAGAGTTATTGAAACGTCACTTTTCTGAAATAATTTTATTTCTACAGTAATTGGCCTCAAAGTGGCATAAAACATGCATTTAATAGACATTTCCAATTGGAAAAGTTAAAAACCTTATCTAACTTAACTATAATGAATCTAGCTAGACCATATGTTTGGCCAAAATTAATTTTTAGTTATAAATACTAAAATTCAACTATGCTGATAAGTTGTCCTAAAAGGTGATAGATTATTGTGCTTTTACCCTTCTATGCTTTCTTTTTCCTTCTCTGCTTCCTCGGTTTGTCTGGTTGTTGTGCATTCTATTTTTATTTTGATGTTTGGTATCAACCTCCTTTGTATCCATAGCATCTATAACACTATCACATTGAGTTGCGTTATAGTCTTGTACTTTTTCCAATATAAGTTGTAGGAATGGATCAGTAGTAGCCTTAACATTTATATTCATTAGTTATGTACCTGTGTCCTTGGTGGCCATAACATCTTCATCTTGTGATATATCATCTCTTGGATCATTGATAGTAATATCTTCAATAATAACGTCATCACTGTCAATTGTCAAATCAATAGGATCATTCTTACCTTGATTTCCTTTTACAACTTCATTAGTGCATTTATCCTTTTCTTGTACTACTTGTGATTCAATTACTTTGATGTTGAAAATTTCTATTCATTTAGCATCAGTTTCTAAATGTATTGACTTTAATTTCTCTATCATAATCCTTCAAGATCTTCCTTTTATAATAAATCGTTTGGAATATTTCTTCAATGTCTCTTCAATTTTGTCTACTAATAGTTCTGGTACAGTTAGTATGAGAGACCTTTCTCTCATTTTTTTTTCAAAAGTCATTACATTTTTCCATCTTGCATCTATCTTGTTATATAATTCAATATGTAACAATTTGATGACTTCAAGTGGAGTGTATCTTAATTTATGTAAGGTGAAAACAATCGTATCTTCATTTTTTACCTTGTACTCTTTACTTTGAGAATTTTATTTTGCATACTTCATTACTCCAAATGTTCCGTACTTCTTCATTGTGTCTAGCATTCCATCTAGACTCTTTCAGGCTAGTGATTTTTTTCCACAACTTTGAATTCACTTAAATCTTATGAATCTATCTCACTGTCTGGTGTTAGCTTCAGCTTTCTCCTTGATTTAGTTTTCACTTTCTTTCTTCTTATATATTTCATGCATTTCAATTCAATGGGATTCTTCTTTTCTTTAGTTTTAGTTGTAGACCTTTTTGATGGTCTAGTAAATTTAGGGCTTGATGAAGGCTTCAAAACTAGTAGTTTCTTTACTTCCACTTCAGAGGGTCCTGCCTCATCTTCTTAATTATCAATTCCCAAATTCTTTGACAGATTAGCAATCATCTTGCTATATTTTCTTTGAATTTTATCTATCAAGATACCTTGCTTAATCTTAGCCTTGACTTCTTCATAGGTTTTATATGTCTTGGCTCTCTTTTCAACAAGATTTGCTAAGAGAGTTTCAATTTGTTGAGATGCAATATATATGTCCATATCATAACCCAAAGGTTGTATCCAGATGCTCCTAGGCTCAACTACCTTGACAATGAATGAGTTGGTGTCTATTTAAAAACAAATAGAATCATGATATTTATCAACTAATTGATGTGGAATTTGAAATTTTGATGCATTCTATTTTGGAACTTAGAGAAGTAGTCATTCATTACAATGTCAATATTCTCTCCTAGAATCTAAATATACTTACTGATTTGATAAATGATTGTCTTAGCAACATTCCACGTCATATTTCCAACAGATGGAAATAAGTTCTTACAAGAAAAGTATATGCATACCAGTAGTGAACCAAAATTCAATGTGTTTGTCTTATCTTTTCTTATGGTATTCATATTGTCTTATAGCTACTTCAATAAAATCTCATAGATATCAATCTACATATATTTCTTTACAATATTGTAAGCCAAATCAATAGCTCCACAAGGTACATGTCCACTCGTGATGATTGGAGTACTTGGTATGACAAGATGTTACATGAAAATTTCAAATAGGGGTCTTCAACGAAAGAAATATCCAAACCTCTTCCATCCCATTTACCTTTTGTTAATTTGCTCAAATTTTTCTTCTCAATTTGTTTGATATTTTTTGGCTTGTCACTGATTAGGTATCCGATCACAATGTGCAACACATACTTTATAATCTTCACACGTTGATCTAGCCACAAAAATTGGTCGTGTAGTTGGCTAAGGACCATCCTTATCCATTTGGTTTTGAATACCCTCAGAATATGCAAGGCATGAGTCAAACCCTTTGATTCTAGATGAACATGATCGTTCTTCAGCTTCCCATTTGCACATAACTTCTTAAAGGAAGAATCAATTTCTTCTTCGCAAATCTCCTCAAATTTGAAGTTGATGAAAGTGTGAATGTCCTCAATTAATAGAACTCTATATGGAATGGGAAAAATGGCACCCATCATGTCTGGTTTAGCTTCCTTCATAGGAGGTAGGTTATAATTAGGATTCATGGGCTCAACATTCTCCACAACAACTGGGTTTTGAGCTTTTGGAGCCATATCTTCTTATCTAACACAGATTCTCATACTAGGGTTAGCTTCTACAACTCCATTGAGCTAACATAGCTAGGGAAACACAAAAAATATCTTGAATAAACTCAAATGTGCTCAGATTAGCTCAAAATTACCTTTACAATCATTTGTATGCTCTCAAAAGACTCGTCTCTACAATTCACTTCAAATAATCATGGAAACTATTAGAGATTTTTCTTGTAGAATCTCAATATAAAAATTATGCTTGACTCTTATATTCCCAAATTTTGATTCACACAAGTAAAATTCTAATTAACAAGGATTTAATCCTCCTATTCTTTGAGCTCCAAAGACTCAGGATGGTGTACCTTTTATATTTTACTGCTTCTTAGTAAATTTAATAGTGGATCAAGGGTTTACACTGATTTGTCTCTGTCTTTTACTACAAAAGCTAATAACATATTCTCCAAATGAGTTGAACCAATCTTATGCAGAGTTTAACAAGCCATACTATGAACTTGACAAGAGAAAATATCAGTGATTTAAGGATTCTCATCCTTCTTCTATTTGAGTTCTAGACTTAGGTAGGCTAACCTAATGATTCTCTCTCCAAGGAATCAATAGAATTACTTATATTTTCCAATAAAAATGATAAATAGTTATGTTCTTAATATTAGAAATATAAAGGATTGTTTATATTTAAGTTTGATGATGATGACTACTAATCAAAATCTAGACCAGTGCCTAATCCAGGGAAAAGAGTCAATTGAAACATACATTCACAAAAATATCGTAATGGAAACACAAATGAAACTCATGTGAAATGCCTTACAAACCACCTTCTCATTTCCACATCCATGTATCAAACTCTTACACTAATGTCTAGCTCTCTACAACTACTTATAGGATTTACTCCTTCCTTGAAAGACACTCACAAATAAACTCACAGTTACCTTGTAACCAGTATATTTAAAATGCCTTATAGATTAAATACATAAGAACATAAACACAAATACAAGAAGACATCAAAGATGTGAAACATGAAATTCCATTTGTATTTTATTAAATTATTTCTACTCAGTACATTTAGAATGACAAAAAGGCTTGAAACTTAGATGAAATTCAAGAACCTGCCTCGCAGTTGTGAATTCGCCATCATTTTCAATATGTTCCAAATTGCTATTCATATTAAGCACTAGGCATCTTGGAATCCTTAAAGATAAAGGATGCAACAAGCTTCATTGGGCTAGGCAAAACCTAAAAGTACTAAAAGGAAAAAATTAGTTACATTTTCAGTCGGTGAAAGAAAACACTTGAGTAGTTGATTGGAAATCATTCCAAATCCTTGGCAGTTTGCACCTTTGTCTGAAGATATTCTGGGTAAAATCTTGAGGTTGTTATGAGACCTAGTGACCACCAATACATGCTAAATCACACTATTCTTGATGATTATTACCCTCCCTTTTCTCATTAATCAGGTGCCAAGTACCACTTTACTCTTCATCTATAATCTAGAATAAGTTATGTGTAATGCAAAAAACTAAAGTAATGACTCATAAACACATTGACACATGGATTTTTCATGTGGAAATGGTGTTAAGGGAGAAACCACTTGGGATTGGTAACCCAAAATTTTCACTCTTCTGAAGTGATCTCGGTGAAGATCCAACCCTGTTAAAGGTTACAAACACACTGTTAGGTATGACCTTGTTAGAAGATTTAAATAGAATAGTTTGTCACTTGATATCTGGCATCTCTATGCTACCTTCTATGAACAAACCCTCTGTAGTTTGTCAAATGGTATCTAATATCTCATATTATCTTCATGATCAAAATTTTTGATACTCCTTGGGATGTATCTCAATATAGAAAGGATTGTTAGGTCCTGCTTGGTTAAGAGACTTTTTGAATCAATGGTTAAACTGAAATAGTAAATGATCAGTTCACCTATACAACCATACTTTGCACATTTTCAGATCTATTGTAAGATCATAATACCTTTCTCATTATTGTCTCTTTTCAATACCTTTTCTCCACTTCTTTCTGCTAGCTGAGGTTGTGCTTCTTTGTTGCTCGGTGTCCATAGAAATCTTTATCTCTTTCCTCAGCTTGATTGATTAGGAGTGTATGAAGTTGTTCTTCACCAGTTTCTCTCCAACATCATTCTTCTCTATTCACTCCCCTAATGCATAATGAATTATATTGTCTCCTTATAGACATGATATCACCATTTTTAAGTTCTTGACCTTTTTGTTCTTTGTGTGATCCACAATTTTATCCAATCTTGCTTTAAAGCTTTACTTAAGTTTTATCCCGTACATTTCTCCTTGATAACTGGAATAAAATAGCTTTAAATATTTCACTTATCTTTGGCTTTAACTTGTCGATGAAAACAATATTTAACACCAATTAACTCTATCATTATCTCTTGCCAACTAAGTCTTTTGTCATTTTTGAACTTCAGTTCCTTTCAATGTTTTAAGTCTTGTTAGCTTTGGTCAACACTTCAGTTCTCCTTGATCATCTCCATCGGGGTTGTCTGTCTTTCAGGCATGACTGTGAAGTTCTTCTAGTCAGTAATGCTTGTGATTCTTCTCATTGATAATGCGTGTTAGGTTTCTCACTCGGGCAAAGCTGTGACTTTACTTTTGGGTTTCTCTGTCCTTCGAGGTGCACTACCCGTCAATTTTTGTAGTCACTTAGAGAATGTTGGTATTTTATGCATTATCGAAAGCATAACCTTTATCTCTCTTATTATTTGAAGTCTTTGACACTTTGAAGATAACCAATTAGATTATATCAATTTGGCATAAATGACAATAAAATCCATTAACTGATTTAATGTCTTGTATTATCTTTCTTCATTTTGGTGATCAACTTAACATCTTCAAACATTTAATAAGTTATGGTTCATCAATCTCTCCCTTTGGCATTGATGGAAACACACTACATTATCACACTATATTATTACTAATACAATATAAAATATATCTATTTTAGTTCATCAATCTCTCCCAAATCTTTTTGTTCTATAACTAATACAAATGTCTGGCTCTCGGTAAGCTCATATAGCTTAGATTTGTTTCTTGCAGAGTGTCTTCTTTAATCTTCAATCCCTTTACTGGATAGATGTAATAGCTTTTGATTCTATTTTTTATATGTTCTCTATCTTGACTGTTCTTGTCCTTGATCATCTCTTTTTCCTTTGACAATAATCTCTCCCTTAGTATTTATTCTCTACCTTTGGATAATGATTAACTTTCCCTTTGAATTTTTAGGAACTTCTCTCCATGGATAATGAGTGGATAATGATATAATCTCTCCCTTTGACTAAAATGCCAAAGTAAACTTTTGATTATGCTAAAGTTATATCCTTTCATATTTTTATAATATACTCCTTGAATTTCCCTATCCATCAGCAATACAACTCTGTATTAGCCAAAATTATCTTTGGTGTTCAGTGTATATTTGTACCTTGTTGTGTAAAGATGTATCTTTGCAATCCATTTTTATTTCTTTTGTCAACATGAATGATCTTCTGATTGTGTGTAGACTGATGCAGCCTCCTAGTCTACTTGCTTACCAATAGACAAGGGTTGGACCACTAGTCTCTTTCTCAGGTACTCAAATGTATCTTTTGGTAATGGCTTTGTTAATATGTTAGCTAATTGTTCCTTGGATTGAACATATTCTAGTATCACTTATTTTTCTTGCACTTGTTCTCTTAAGTAATGATACTTGATAGCAATATGCTTAGTCTTAGCATGCATAACTGGATTCTTTGATATGTTTATTGCACTGGTATTATCATAATAGATAATAACTGGTTCAAGAATATTCATATTATACCTTCTAGTAATTGTTTTATCCATGCAATATGTAAGAAGTTTACAGAAGAAGCCACATATTCTACTTTTGCAGTAGACTGTGAGATGCATCCTTGCTTCTTGTTGATCCATGTGACAATTCTGTCACCCATGAAGAATGCTCCTCCAGTTGTGCTCTTCCTTTAATCTAGGTTTCCAACCCAATCAGCATCTGTATAGACTTGAAGCTCAAATTTTCCTTCTCTTTTATACCATAAGCCATAGTCCTCGGTGTTCAAATATCTTCGAATTCTCTTGACAACAATAATATGTGATTCTTTGGGATTAGCAGAGAATCTTGAAACTATTCCAACTGCATGTGCTATATCTGGTCTGGTATGAACATCATACATTATTTTTCCAATCATTGATCTATACAAGGTCTAATTTACCTCATTTGATTTGTCTTCTTTTGTCAGCTTACATTCAATTTCCATAGGTGTTCCAACTGGTTTGGAATCTTTCATCTTGAATATCTTCAACACTTCCTTGATGTATTTGGAATGAGTGATATATATGTCTGTATCTTGTTGAATAATTTGTAGACCAAGAAATAATTTGGTTTCCCCAAACATAGACATTTCAAATTATTTTCTTATTTTATTAGCAAAGGATTTACATAAAATTTTATTTCGACCAAATATGATATCATCAACAAATATTTCAGCAAACAGAATATTACCGTCAATATCTTCTTTTAAGTACAGATTGCTAATTTCACATGTTCTTACAAATTCAATGCTTATGAGATAGGAGTGGAGTCTTTCATACCAGGCTCTAGGTTCTTGTTTCAATCCATACAAGGCTTTATTTAGTCTATATACCATGTTTCTCTTTTCTGGATCAACAAACCCTTTTGGTTGGTCAATGTATACCTCTTCTTCAAGTATTTTATTTAGGAATATAGATTCGACATCCATCTAGTATACCTTGAATCCTTTGAATACAACATAAGAAAGTAATATTCTAACTCCTTCTAGTATAGAAATGGGTGCAAAGGTTTCACCATAATCAATACCTTCCTCTTGTGCATACCCCTTGCATAGTAATCTTTCTTTGTTCCTTGTGACTTCTCCATTCTTATTGAGCTTGTTTCTGAATATCCATTTGGTACCGATGACATTCTTGTCATCTAGTCTCGGTACTAATGTCCATGTACTGTTCTTCTAAATTTTTTCTATTTCTTCATTCATAGCACTGACACATTCTTCATTTTTCAGGTGCAGTATTAATAGATTTAGGCTCAAAATCACAAAGTAAACATCTAGTGTTTAGTGACTTACTTCTTGTTCTCATTCCAGCCTTCTTGTCTCCTATGATCTTATTCTGTGGATGATATCTTCTAACATACTTGGTAAGTTTTAGTTTATCTCTTTTTCCATCATTCTGGTCATCATCTTGACCTTCATTCTCATCTCCATCACTCAGAACATCATCTTGAGTATTTCCTAATTTTTGGTAATTGTAGCCTGATGCTCGGGTATAATTTTTTTTTTCTCGGGAGTGATACATTGTTTCTCAGGTAGAGTGTTAGGTTCTTCAGTGTAAAAAAACTTGTTGTAGTCTTCTAGTTATTTTCTACTTTCCTTATCATTCTTCTTTGTAAATTCATTTATTCTTACATTTTCACTTTCAATGTTCTTGTTAGAGTACTTGTTAAGATATTTATAAGACTTGCTTTTGGTGGAATACCCTAGAAAGATACCTTCTTCAATTTTGGATTCAAGATTTCCATTTCTATCATCTTTCAAAATATACCATTGACTACCAAAGATTTTGAAGTAACTTACATTGGGTGTGTAACCATACCAAAGCTCATAGGGTGTCTTCTTTATGTTCTTCAATTGTACTCTGTTCAATGTTTAGACAGTAGTACTAATAGCTTCCCTCTAGAAATTTTGAGTGATGCTTTTCTCAATCATCAGTGTTCATGCACAATCAACAATGGATCTGTTTCTCCTTTCAGAAATTCCATTTTGTTGTGGTGTTCTTAATGTAGAAACGTGTCTTTTAATCTCATGCTCATTGCATTAGTTAGTGAATTCATCATAGAAAAATTCCCCTCCTCTATCTGATCTTAAGAATTTCAATTCCTTACCACTTTGTTTTTCTACCATATCCTTATATCATTTAAACATCTTGAATGCTTCTGATTTATCTTCTAAGAACATAAGTGTCATCATTCTAGAATAGTCATCTACAAAGAGAATGAAATACCTATCTCTATAGTAAATTTTTGTCCTCATGGGTCCACATAAATCAGTATGGCCTAATTATAGAATTGCATTAGATGTATGGAATTTACTCTTGAATCTGACTTTGTCATCTTACGTTTTTGACAATTCTCACACATGATATGCTTGGTCATTAACATGCTCGATAAGCCTCTTACTCTTCTTTTATTGCTTATCTTTATCATGTTGTCAAACTTCACATGGCATAGTCTTTTATGCCACAACCATATGTCTTCGTTTCTAGCCATTAAAAAAGTGGTGTTAATGTCATCAAGATAGAAAAAGGTTACCTTTTGTCTATTCACCAGTTCTGATCAACCTTCCTAATTCATTGAAGATCTTTGCCTTATTATTTTCAAATGCTACTTGGTGACCTATGTTAGTCAGCTGTGAAACACTTAATAGATTATAATAAAGTCCTTTCACCCATAAGAATTTTCACATTTGATCAGGTTATTCAACATTATGGTTCCTTTACCTTCAACAGGACAAGGTGTGTCATTACCCATTCTTACTTATCCACCATTATAGTATTCAAAAGTTTCAAACTTTTGTTTATCACCAGTCATGTGGTGAGTGCAGCCACTATCTATAATACAGACTTCATTCTTACCAACCTCAAATATGACTGTAGTCTCTACATACCTTTATTCTTCATCTGAATCATCCTTCATGGCTAAAATACTATCTCAACGTCTTCATTAGATTCAGTGTCAGTATCATTAGCTCTATTCTCATCTAGGTAACAAGATTTCTTTCCTTTGTCCTTGTAGTCTTGGGTATCTCTTATTTTATATTGTCGATTGCTTTGGTAATCTCTATTATCACCTCAATCAAACTTCTTTTCATATGTTTTTTCATTACTTCTATCATCTTTTCTTCTGTTAGGACATCTTGCAGCAAAGTGTCCAACCTCTTTAAAATTAAAACATACAAGTGGTGATTTACCTTTGCTTCTACCTTTGCCTCTCTGCAATCTTCTTGTCATTAGTGATTCAATCTCATCAAGTCCTTGGTCATCACTATAAATTTCACTATCATTCCTCATAGTGTGTTTATGACTTGAATTACTTATTTTCAAAGATGATTTGAATGCAAACTCTATAGATGGTAAGATAATATTATCAAAGTTGTTCATCTCAAATGAAATCAGTTTACAAATCAGACTATCTAGAGTAACATTATTGTTTGCAAATTCTCTCATTTCTTGTATAGAAGATACTCTAATAGCATATGCAGGTAGTAAGGTTCTTAGGATTTTACTTACCACCATCTCTTCTTCAAGTACACCTCCAACTCCTCGGATAGAATTGACTACCTCTTTGATTCTGCAGCTATACTGAGTGATATTTTCTCCTTCTTTCATTCTTATGTCATCAAAACTCCCTCTTAGGATTTCTTCCTTGGATCTTAGTACATTAGCATCTCCTCCATGTACTAGCTTCAATTTATACCACATTTTCTTTGCATAGGTATAGATTTTGGCATCCTCAAACTCAGCATCAGAGAGTGAGGAAGCAAGATCTATCATCATGCAATTATGCTCATGTTTTTATCTCAATTGCTCAAGTATGTAAGGTCCTATAGGTAACACATATTCAGTATCTAGGTGTTGAGTAACATCATTACCAATACCTGATAGGTGGAGTCTTATTATGCTTTTCCATGATGCAAATTTGTCTTTATTTAACTTGGGAAAATGTTGTTTGTTCATCTTGTGATCTTTTGCTTGAGTTGTTAAACTCCCTTTATAAGCACACAAGATTTGATACCAATTGTTAGAATAACTGAGAGGTGGGGGCTGAATTAGTGGCATCAAAAATATTCTAATAAATCAACCCAAAAACTTAGTACCAAAATATTGAGCCTCTAGTTATCTTTAGTCCTACAAGAAGAATTCCTTTAAACAATCTTAACAAATAACTATTGCTTCAAGTTCACTGTTAAACCTTATTCTTATTGTTTCCCGATTAGCAGTCTTTCATTTACCAAAAAATAGTAAATTGCTTAGTGTAAACACATTGACACATGGATTTTTAATGTGGAAACCCACTTAAAGGAAAAACCACTTGGGACCGGTAACCCAAAATTTTCACTCTTCTGAAGTGAGCTCGGTGAAGATCCAACCTTGTTAAAGGTTAGAAACACACTATTAGGTGTGACCTTGTTAGAGGATTTAAAAAGAATAGTTTGTCACTTGATATCTAGCATCTCTATGATACCTTCTATGACCAAACCCTCTGTAGTTTGTCAAATGGTATCTGGAATCTCATGCTATCTTCATGATCAAACTTTTTGATACTCCTTGGGATGTATCTCAATATAGAAAGGATTGTTAAGTCATGCTTGGTTAAGAGACTTTCTGAATCAATGGTTAAACTAAAATAGAAAATGATATGTTCACATATACAACCATACTTTAAATTTTTTTAGATCTATTGTAAGCTCATAATACCTTTCTGATGAATGTGTCTTTTCAATACCTTTGCTTCACTTCTTTCTTCTCAGTGATGTTGTGCTTCTCTGTTGCTTGGTGTCTGTAGAAATCTTTAGCTCTTTACTCAGCTTGATTGATCATGATTGTATGAAGTTGTTCTTCACCAATTTCTCTCCAGCATCCTTCTTCTCTATTCACTCCCCTAATTCATAATGAATTATACCATATCTTTATAGATATGATATCACCATTTATAATTTCTTGACTTTATTTTTCTTGGCATGATCTGCAATTTTAGCTAATCTCTCTTTAAAGCTTTACTTAAGTTTTATCCCATAGATTTCTCCTTGACAACTGGAATAAAACAACTTTAAATATTTCACTTATCTCTAGCTTTAACTTGTCAATGAAAACAATATTTAACAACCAATTAACTCTATATTTAGCTCTTTCCAGCTAATTCTTATTTCATTTCTGAACTTCAGTTCCTTTCGGTGTTTTAACTCTTGTTAGCCTCGGTCAACACTTCAGTTCTCCTTGGTCATCTCCATCAGGGTTGTCTGTTTGTCGGGATTGTCTGTCCATCGGGCATCACTATGAATTTTTTCTCTTTGGCAATGCTTATTATTCTACTCATCGGTAATGCTTATCGGGTTTCTTGCTCGGGCAACACTGTGACTTACTTTTGGGTTTCTCTGTCCGTCGGGGTGCACTACCCGTCAATTTTTGTATTCACTTAGTGAATGCTGATATTTTATGCATTACTAAAAGCATAATATTTATCTCTATAATTTTCTAAAGTATTTGACACTTTGAATATGACCAATCAAATTATATCAAGTTGACATCAGTGACAATACAATCCATTAACTTATTTAATGTCTTGCATTATCTTTCTACATTTTGGTGATCAACTTAACATCTTCAAACATTCACTCAATTATGGTTCATCAATTGTATTCCTTGTGCACCA
Source organism: Thuja plicata (assembly GCA_018584345.1). Lineage (NCBI taxonomy): Eukaryota > Viridiplantae > Streptophyta > Pinopsida > Cupressales > Cupressaceae > Thuja > Thuja plicata. The sequence goes on along the minus strand of MU225022.1, from coordinate 1,581,258 downwards.
CATCCTCCTTTCCTTTTAGGATATCTATCCTATGTTGCAAGATATTCATCAATGCAGCCAGAGCTACTTCATTCTGATCTTTGTCTAGTTTCTTTGCTCCTTATGGGAAGTCCCCAGTAGTTTCTATCTGTACAAAGGAAAATTCTTTGGCTAGAGGATGAGCTTTGGGAGCCTCCTCTCCTTTCTTTTTCAACACTTCCACTTTCCCCTATAATGATTTGATTTGTATCAATCATCTTCTGTGTCCTTAGCTACAACAACTAACTCATCAAAGAGTTTTACATATCTTGCAGAAAGTTTCTCTATTTTGACTTGATTGAGGTGGGAAAACTGGGTGATAGCCTAGGAGATCTCAAGGTCAACATTATTCTAGATAGTCTAGATGATCTTATCCCCATCCATTTTCTCTTCAACACTAACTAGAGATGGATTTTGTGTTCTTGGTGCAAGGGACCACATTGCTAAAGTCTGGGATCTTGGATCATATCCACATCCCCTTATCATCTCTCCAATCTGAGTCTCAGAAGATACATTGACATTTGGCTGCTTCCTAATTTGGTCAATTATGAAAGAAGAGGCCAAATACCATCCAATCACAAGTAGAATTCAACTAGATTTAACCAATTTCCTAGCCTCCTCAGGTGTTATTGTCTCATTCTTAGGATCATAGGCTTTTAAGGCTTACAAAGCTTCACTCTGCACAGTATCACCCTTAGTTAGCTGCAACTGTGATTTGAATTCTTTTTGTTTTCTCCATATCAAGAAGTTATTGAATTCATAAATCTTGATGAATTCATCATCACTTAGAAAATCTTCTTGATAGATATCTCTTTCATCTTGGCATAGTTCGAGAGGTAATTCTACTTCTTCTTGGACATCTTTTTTTTTCCTTTTTCTTACCCTCTCTAATTTTTTTCCTCAATTGATGATGTTATTTCCTATCACCAATGATCAAGGCACTTACCCTATCTTTCTTTTTCCCATGTATCTCTACTTGAGAGGGATTCCCTTGTTCTATTCTTTGTTTCTTTCTTGGGGTCTCACTTGTCACTTCAGTGTTAGGAGCCTATGTGTCATGAACTTCTATGTTTTTCTCTACTGTAGGTGACACCTATACATGATGTGGACTATACAAATGAAAACCTCCTTCACTATCCTCTTCATATTCAGAAGATGTATGCTTCTTAGGGCCTCTCTATTTCTCCTCAATCTGACCCTCCAGTTGATTATACAAAGTATGATACATTTCAATCATCTTTGTGATTCTTTTCATATGGGGCAATCCGGGGAAGAAACCTCAAAAATGGATCTTTTTTTCTTCATTTCTTTCTCCAAGTATATTAAATCTTGGTATTTTTTAGCTCTAATTTTTGCCTCTTCATTGTCTAATATTTTTTTGATAAGATCCTCTTCAACACAATCCTCATGTTCTGTGATACTTAGGGTTAATAGTTTCTTTGCACTTTTGATAAATCCCTCAGGCTCTACATACTTGTACAAGGTCATTCTCATCTTGTATTTCCCTAACCATTTGATAAAGCCCTCATGATCCACATTAACTACCAAATAAACTCCATCAAGGCAAATCTTGGAGGCACATACTTTGGAAGTATGTGTGGAGACTGAGAAAATTTATAAAACTTTATCAGGGTAAAAGTATTTTCACAATAGAAGTCTCCCCAATTGTGATCTCTCAGCCATTTGTCCACATATTGACAAGGTCTTATGAGTCTAAGCACCCTGACTCTCAATCTAGTTACATTGAGGCCCATCAATTATAGAATTGGATGTACAATCCCATTCTCAAAACCATAGTATTCGTTATCATTGGAAGTATAATTCCAAACCATAATCCATAATTGTGTAGGGTTTTTTTTTCTTTGGAAAAGCGTCCTAGGTCTCAAAAATTTTGTATTCATGATGTCTATATTGAAGTATAGATTTAAATGCATGAAAAGAGAATAATGCATGAACTTGGGGTTGGTCTTCTTTTGAATACTGACAAGGCCCTCATGCATTGTATCAATGACATAATGAATGTAGTCAAAGTTAGTATTGGAGTGGGAGTTCTGAATATCTAGGATAATCATCAATAAATCTGCAGGAAACTTCTCAATGTGCTCATCAATGACCAACACTCTACATAGCCCATAAGCTATATATTTCATGTAAAAAATTAGGTCTTTAAATTAAAATGGTGCACCCTTAGAAGAAGGCATTGGGGCTACATAATTTTGGTTTGACCTTAGAACATGAGCTTGGACCAAATTCTTTACCACATTGACTTCTCTAGTGTACTTGTTCTACAATTCAGTCAAGTCAATTTCTATGGCAAAGCCTGATATATACCAAAGGCTTTCATAAAGGATACCCTATCCAAGGTAACTAAGGTTGTTTCATCATTATTTCTGATAGCTTTATAAGAAGGGTCATATTTCTTAGCCAATTCTACTAATAGGTCTACATATATGAATACATCTGGGACAATTAGCTTGGCTAAACCTAATATCCAAGGGTTTGATAGAGGAATGCGTCTATCCTTATTGTTGTAAAAGTAATTAAAAAAATGGTAACCAAAGTACCCAAGAGTGTTGGGATCTCTACAATTTGACATGCTATCAGCAAAGTATTCATCGTTTATCTTTTTGTTCTGGTTTGTTCATGGCATCAAAGTAAAAAAAATTTCTTAATAGTTCCTCTTTCCTTTTTGTTTCTTCTCTGCATCATTTCCCTCACCACTGGTTGGAGCTCTACTTGACTCTGCTTAACTCATCTTTACTAATTCTGGACAATTCTTCTCTCAGGAATAGGCTCTTCACAATTGCTCTAAAACTTATGCAATTTTTCGCTCTGTGCTCTGAAACTTTGGTAATCAGAATGTACAAAGGTTGTGTCTATTTATCATTGAAAATTCAATGCATCAGTCTAGTCGAGAACCTAGAAACCATTGCTCAATCACTTTTGCAATAACTCCGTGTGTCTTGACATCAATTTTCTCCTAGCCCCGGTGCTTGAAGTTGACAGGTAATTGAATTTGAAATGCTCTATTAGAAAATTCATGAGTTCTTTTCTATTTTAAAACCTTATTTTATATGAAAAGGCTCAATATGCAATCTGATTGGCCTACTTTTCCTAGCTTTTCACGGTTCAGAAAATTTCTTGTACTTTGTCAGGATCTTTCATCTTTATTAATCTTGCTTTTTATATTTATTCCACGAGATTGCGCGAGATAGGATACTCATGATTTTAGCATACTTAGACCATAGTCTATCTAGATATTACGTGATTGCTTTATCTCCAAGTCTCTGAATGTTTCCTCTAACCTAGGTTCCATTACAAGATCTAACACTAGCCATAGATCTCTTACTTCATCAACGGTTCTCACTAATTTGCTAGATAGTTTGCTTAACTCTGACTTTGTTTTAAGATTCAGTGGTGGCCACTTGTTTTAATTTTACCTCGCCTTTGGTTTACTTCTTAACACTGAGTGAATCATTTCTTCTTACCTCTAAATCTTAAAATAAACTTTACTAGGCTTCTCTTTAAAGATGATAAAAATTAAAGATTCGGAGATAAAGGAACAACCAAATCCCTGAATAAAACTCTTAACTCTAGTTTCATGTGGAGATCTTGCTTTATCCATTCATCTTGTTAGCACTTTTTCTTGTACCTCAACCTTAAAATGACAGTATACTGATTATACTTGAATGAAAACTCCTTTATGACAAGAGAAAGGCTAATTGCTAAGGACTGGATAAGGTCCTTCTTCGTTTTTGAGCTCCACATACTCAGGCAGGTATTACCTAGATAGTTTACTATATTTCAAGTAAACCTCAAATGGTGGATTGTGTCTTCACTGTTATGTCATTATATTTCTGATTATATCAACAAGATACCACTCTTAAGATGGCTGGAAACAATTCTGAAACAGAGCTTGGCAGGGAAATACTTATGACTGTAATAACAAATAACAGTGGCATAAGGATGCTTATCCTTCTTCTTTTTATGAGTTTAAACTCAAGGAAGGCTAA